>JAOPUD010000145.1:12544943-12565087 GCA_027122715.1 Trisopterus minutus | reverse complement strand
GTGTGTGTGTGTGTGTGTGTGTGTGTGTGTGTGTGTGTGTGTGTGTGTGTGTGTGTGTGTGTGTGTGTGTGTAAGTGTGAATTTGCGATTGAATTTACAGTACCTGCCTACCAGCTCTGGGATTTTCTTCCTTGCCTTTTTCCTCCATTTCTCAAACCAAAAGAGAGATAGTGGGAGGGAGTCTTTCTCTCTCTCTCTCTCTCTCTCGCTCTCTCTCTCTCTCTCTCTCCCTATCTAGTATGAGGTACTTGCTAATGGACCTACACCATTGAATTTGGAGCAGAGTTTTTGGCAGAAGTGGAAAGAGAATGTCACCCTATTATGCAGTGGCAGAGTGAAACGAGCCATGCCATGCAGATGAAAGTGTCAGCGAAGCACAATGTAGGAATATGAGGGATGCGTCGGAGGAAATGACCAATCCAACCCAATCACACTGTAAAGGCTGAGAATGGATAGCTATCGAGTGCCTTTTTTCACTTGTAGACAAAATAAAAAAAATCGGAGGAACTTAATGTTGAGCTTCACCTATATCCTCTATTTTGCTTCGTTGTTACAAATATCGTACTGGGTTTTTCTTCACTAAGCACTCAATTCGGAGGGCTTTGTTTGTATTATCAGATCACTTGACCCTTTTCCATCCTCCATGTATTCACGGCTCATTATGGAGCGGTTTGCTGGGAAGTGAATAGCATCCACGAGCCCTGTAACCCCTGTGATAGACATTGTGTATATATAACACTGTATGGTTGTCCGACTTGATTTGGCTGGCTACTATGTGTACAGATACTGGAGAGCATGCTGTATGGTCAGGACCACAAAAGGAACTCAGGCTCTTTATTTACCAAGTAGGCTTACTGTTGAACAACTGTAACCTCATGTCATCGGGACATCGGCTATACTGCCTGCTTTCAAAAAATTAATTAACAGCAGTTATAGTGATAAACTAGATTCAGGTTTGATGTTGGCTGTTGTGATTGCTCCATAAAGCCTCCAAAAACATTTTTGCAGTGTCTCAGCTCTAACAAGCAAACACCAACACCCAATTATTTAACGCTGGTCAACATTGATTAGACAGTTTGTCATTAAGAAACATATAATAACCATGTTTTTTTTGTGGTGTTTCATAGTGCAGTGTAGAAGGTCCTTTAGCATCATCTCAAGCATGGTAAGTCTTCACTGTGCACCCTACAGGGATAAATGATTTATTATTATTGAAAATAATGTTTTTTTCCCAGTAGCCTTCTATTTCCAACAACTGTTTTTGTCTTGTTTCATTGTCAAGGATACTTTGAGCTTTTCAAGCCCTTTTTCTTTCTGTCTTTCATTCTTTCTTTTTCTATTTTTCTGTAAGTGTTCCAAAAATTGGCTTTGTCTGACCACAAAATGTGTATGCATAGAAAGTGAGTGAGGGTATGGTTTCAGGGATATGCAAACCTCCCTTTGTATGCACAGGCCTGTTGTAAAACTAGATATGTGCTCGGTACAAGGGTACCTCATCTGACATTTAACAGGGCTGCGCACAAACAGCGGCGCAAGGAGCTGTGACTTCACTATCTTTAAACCAATACTGCCAATGAACCCTTTTGTACCAAGAGCAAATCATTGTACACATCATTTTTTGCGAAATGGTACGACCAAACGGTTGAGTTCTTGTGTTTATTAATGATTATCGCTGGTCTGCGTCACTACATTCATTGGCAGTAATCTAAATTACACACTCAGGGCCACTTCTGGTGCTTCTTGAAATCCTGTTTCTTTCTTCAATGTTTGCTTAGCCACTTGTACTTCCACCGACGGCACCATCTCAGTCTGATTATACGGTATAACCATAGAGATGTATTACACTGTGTGAATTTTGTATTCAAGTTTAGTGTGGTCTATTAAAAAAAAGCTCTCAACATGGAGTACTTGAAAGCGCATTATTTATACAACTAAAAATGATTAATAATTAGCATAAACATGCATATATGTGCAAATCAAAGTACACAGTCATTAGGGAATTAACTGAGGTATTGAAATGTAAATAATTGTTACTACGCTAGCTAATGGCTTACGACATTGTGGAGTGTACATTATAAAAAAGAAATTCTAATTGTTCCATTCTACTGGATACGTTCTTATGCTCAGTATTGATTATTTCTCTGGCTATCCAAACCACTTGTATCAATATGGTAGTAAAATATATATGTGGTATAGAAAACTAAATCCAAATATATAAACTCATAAATGCAACCAATTTCTGGAACCTACATTCTCCACATTCTTTTATCCATGAAACTAACTTTTTGGTTTTGTTTTCTACTTGCTTCACAAAAAGGATACAGACAGTCATTATTAGGGGGAAATCTTTTTTTTTTTAAACCTATCTACCTTTGTCACAAGCAAAATGTCAAAAACAAAAGTGTCACTATGAAATGTTATATCCTTTGTCCTGTCAAAGGTGAAAGCGCAATAGTGCATTCACACGCAAGCTTATCATCCTACTACGAAAGCATCTGATTGTGGATTATATAATTGGTAAAAAGGGATATATTTAAATTGAATTCCGCATCTTCTAGTTGCCCCTCCCAGCTTGAGTGTAGAACCAAGTTGGAACCAGGATGGCCGCTATAGGTGCATTAGGACACGCTACACCTTTAAAGGCGTTTGGCCCTCTTGTAGAGGAGGAATGCTATGCCACCGACCACAACGACCAAAGCAGCCAGGACGCCCACAGCGATTCCCAGTGCCGTTGAGGAGCTGGAATTCCCACCTGAAATAGCTGTTAGCAATACAAGAGAACAAGGTTGCTTGGGTTGTCTTGGGAGTGATTATTTTTCAAAAGCTGCTCGCCACTCAGTGTGGTAGGCCTATCGTATACACACAAGCCCATAGGACTAGTTGTGTGTATACGATAGGCCTACCACACTGAAACCTGCACTGCAGAATTATTACTGAATTTTTATGATTGAACCTTTTGTTCAAGATTTAATTTGCCAACTTTCTTTTCTCCACTGACCAAATTGATTTAGAGACAAATAACAATGGTTGATTAAGCTGTGGGTGGTGGGGTTTTACTATTAGAAGACAGGTGTGATTTTTAATAGCCCTGAACAAGGGATGGCTGCTATGCAGCTGAACATATTGAAAACTGCAGGTTTAACAAAACAGACCAGAATAGTCATTTAACATACACCCTCAGTATGTATCGTGGTAATGCCTAAGTCTTACCTTCCTCTTTGGATGTGACAACTAAAGGAACAAGAGAACATTTGATTAGTTTAGTATTTATCATAGAGTTTATAATATGAATAAAATAAGAGCTATCCTGTGTAGCAAGTGGTTAGGAAAAAAACAACAATCAGAGTGAATCCGGCTTGGCGTTCCCAAATGTGCTTGCAGTGATGACATCAAACAAATACGAATGATTTTCTGTGCCTATGTGTAGCTGAAGTGTGTAAAGACAGATTTACCATTCTCAGCTTTTGTAACAATGGGATTTGCTGATGTGAGGGTGGTTGAATTTGTAACTCCATCGTCAGCAATATTATCTACATCCCTTTTTCTCCTTTTGTCGCACTGCTGTTAACGAAAGACACAACACAACACAATCAGTTCTAAAGGTACGCACAGTCAGAGGCACTTCAAGAGTCTTAAGCACCAGCGGCAAGTTCAAGCTTGAAAACAATGTGTTTGGTGGGAACAAATGAATGGGTTCTCAGAGAACAAAGTGGACAGCGAACAGTTTTAGCAGAGCGCATGGCTCCTGTTATATGGTTACCTACCACAATTGTTGGTGCCAACCCCACCTGAAAGAAACAACCTCACCCAGAACCCCTGACCAGCCCTCTGTAGTAATAATAATACTACTACTAATAATAATAATAATAACAATAATAATAATAATAATAATAATAATAATAACAATAATTATATTCATAATAATAATGTTGCCACTGGATGTTGAACGCTAAAAGGATGATCTATTAGGAATATTGCTAGCTTAATAATCTTGTAGATTTAATTTGTGGTGAAGTGCATTTTGCTTTAGGTAATTGGTGTGATGCCAATTAGTACTGTGTTGTACACACATGACTCCCTGAACTATGCGCAAGAGGACGGAGAATAATAGACAATCATCATCATCATCCATGACTTTGATCTTAATCAATCCAATCTACAAACCTTGAATCTGCTGCAGGTGCTCCTCTCGCACAGTCTGGTGATGCAGTGCAGAAAGTAGGTGGACACGGTCTGGTTCTGCTGCTCGATGAAGCGGAACGCAGGGAAAGAGAAGCGAGAATTTTGGCTGTCGCCATTCTCAAGCATGGTGGTGAACTGGTCGCTGGAGCACCTGGACTCAGAGAAAAAAAAAAAGAAAAAAAAAAAAGATAAGATAGATATCTGTTCTTCAGACTTTGAATCTTTCCTTCCTCCAGAAGAGTGTTTAGGGTCTTACGAAGAGACAAAGAGGTTGAAGATGGTGGTGTCCGTGGGATAAGGAGTGGTGGAGGCGTAGCATCGGTCCAGGAGGACGTTGTACCTGATCAGACACAGTAAAGAAGTGGTTACATTATATCAATGGCTGCAGGCCTCAAAATATCAGTTAACATCTGTTTCAATGCAATGATTCTGTCTTAAGGCTTCTTCATTCTGAAGTCAGGCAGGCAAAGTGAAACACATATTATTACGATTGCTAAATTCTGATTGGCAATCAGAATGAATAATACATATTACAGAAGAAGTAATGCAAATAATTACTTGAATTAATGAAACACTTCATTTGGAAATCCCCTTAATGCTACAAAAGCTAAAACACTAGCTAGAAACTAACTGAAGGTCTTCCTACACAACATGGTCTTCAGGCCTTCATGGCGTTAAAATCGTCCAGGGACTGTGTTGTCCTCCTATGGTCAGGGATGGCATTTAAAAAACGAGAGGGCAGCACACACAATTTTTCCTGGGGTTGAGGAGATACAGGCCGTTGCCAGACTGCACACTGCAACACTGCTGGAGGTCATTTGGGGAGTTAAGAGGTCCTTTATGTGGGGTGGTGATGGGCCGTGGATTGATTTGAATGTCTGCAGATGGGCTTTTGAGTATAATACAGAAAGAGATGGGGAGCCAGTGCAGTGATGCAATTTGAGTAATAATTGCATCTACATGTAGGCTGCTGTCCCTGGGGTTTGGTGATAGTGTTTAGCCACATTGAGTTTCTTACTGTGAGGTCAAGTTAGTTGCCAGGACCTGGACATAGACGGTGGTCCTCAGCTCTATACCTTCCACTGGTATGATGAGAGGGGTGGTGTAGTTGACATCCTGTCCACACAGAATAAAATCATCCACGCTGCTTTGTTGAAAATACATCCCATTTTTGTGAATTGGTAGGACACTAGGCCACATTATTTTTCTTCAGTGTGGGAGTGTGTGTGGGTGATGGCTGGTTTAGGTAGCCCTACCCAGCCCCCCAGAGTCCACTCAGACTCGGCCAGGTGAGACTGCTTGAACCAGCCATCATCCACACACACTCCCACATTCAGCTACATGGTCAAACGTTTATTAATTACAAAATCCGTAAACGTTACAAATAAAGTTTATGTTTTGTGTGCCCCACTCAACTGTAAAATAATAAGATTCAAAATAGTGCAAAAAAATATGTATTTTTTTTATTGAACCTCACTTAAGTGACAGCTAAGATTTAAATTACTCTTTCGCTTTGTGTTGTTTTAATACAACTTCGATAGCAGGAAATGCCATGGAGTTGCTGACAGTTAAACTAGATATGTGTAACCACAGTATTATGAACTCACGCTGTAGAGCTCCATTTTCAGAGTACTGATGAAGCTCCCATTGTTATCCGTCACTGCAATAGATGATGTTGCCCTAAATTGGACAACATTTTGTGTCAGTTTGCAGGTGTGTTTATGTGTGGGTGGGTGGATAGGCCGATATGAACGCACACACACCATGCACGCATGCATGCACGCACGCACGCACGCACACACGCACACACAATCACACACACACACACACACACACACACTTCTGCCTGTGTATTGCACTCCATGGACACAATGGAGAATTATTTTAGTGTCTTGTACATTTCAAAACACCATTTGGTAGTTGCCGAAGGGGAAATCAGACCATGACCCTATGTGACATCTTAGCACCAAACGGATGTCAAACATCCATGGTGGGGGACTTGGCTACGGGGATCAGAGGAACTTACACATCCAGGCGGGTGTTGTTGATGAGGTACTCCAGAGGGTAAGCGCAGGAGAAGTAGTACTTTAACTCTGCGTTGTACGTGACCGTCCCCGTGGTGACGTCGTGGGAGCGCACCATGCCGCTGATGTTCACCCTCTCGATGTCGGAGAAGTCCGAGAAGACGCCCGTCCCGGCCGCGCTGGTGGTCTGACGAGGGACACATAATAAGTCACATGGACAGGATGTGTCAAAATAAATAGCCTCCCCCTTCTGCCGATTCCTTAGAGGTTTACAAATCTTCCCATCGACTGACCTTGAAGACGCTCCCACAGGAGTTGGTGCCGTTGAGGGGGAACTCAAAGCGTATGACCGGTGGGCTAACAGTCTCATCCATGGCGCCCCTGCACTGCGGGTCGTTGGCCATGTTGTTGAGGATGAGCAGAGATTCGTTGTAGCCGGTGTAGACCACCGGGCAGAGAAGGATGGCGAGGGAAATTGTAGATGTGCCACATTCCACTGAGATGTCATTGTACTCTATGGTGGATAAGTAGAGCAGGCGTGTTATGCTGCCATGTCTGCCTATTATCATTGTGGCCCCCTCTTTCTGTTTACTTTCTGAAGGTTTCATCCTTAACAATTAAGGGAGTTCCCTTGCCCTATAGAGGGCTTAGGGTTAGATATGGGGTATGATATGGCCGGTGAAGCCCTTTGGGACTGTACAGGATTGAACAAAGAAATGGAAAGGGCTACAGAAATAAGTCAAGAAATAACTTAGAACAAGCTTGGTATCTCAAGTATTGGAAAGTTTTACTTGAAATGAATGTTCCACTTGCATCTGATTATCATTTTGTAAAATTATAACATTGAAAAAGACAAGTGCACAAAACAAATACAAAACTAATATCTGTATTTTAAGAACTCTTGGAGGGGACATTTAAGGTGCTTTAGGTAAGGTGGAACTGTTTTCCATATAAATAACAATATACAGAATACAGAAGAATAGATTCTCTCTCAAACAAGATGATACACGTCTGCTAGTATGTTATGATAATTTAAACAATCATAATATAAAGTAAGTACGAATAGCCTACCTGGACTTCTATAAGTATCTCCACAGTCAGCCAATTCCAATTGATGGCTTTTGAGCACCATAGAGCCGAAGAGGAGACAGATGAAAAGGTACATTCTTGCTTCTTTGTTGAATTTCATGTTATAGTTTGCTATCTTTTTGTCTGTTTATTAAGTCTCAATTACATCACAGGAGGAAAACAAGTTGGGCAACAAAGTATGTGGTCAAATGTTTTTGGAGGTAAAGGCTATAGTAACTGTGGCACTCCTGACTTTTCTCTACTGCCTGTCTGAGTCTTTCAACATTATATGTGAGTGGTGAAAGTACATTCATAATGGGGGGGCGGAGTCATTGTCAATCTAGTCTGGCGTATCCCCCTTGTGTTCATTGTTTGAAAACCTCCATTGTATTGGCAGAAGCATGGACCATACCCTTAAGGCAAAAGTTGTGAAACCAATCTCACTTCTAAACTGCGTCTTCAGTTTAGAAGGTGAATCAATGGATCGCTTCCTTTTGTGGCTGGCCTTCAAATGGAGATTTCATACGTAAATATGACCCTTCAATTACTTAGCAAAGAGTCCCTGGAGATGGTACACAATACTCGGGTGGTCCTTTCAGTAGACTATTTGTCTTGGCATCAACCCCAGTTCATTCATAATACCCTAGGTAAAGGAAAAATGGGGAACCTTTTCCTGACCTACGGGACAGAAATAGCAACAAATAAGGGTATTCCAATAATTACATTGTGAGAAAAGGTACACTAGAAGCTGAGCCTACAGATAGTGCTCATGAAATGTCAAACACTTAACACATTGGCATTTGCATAGTGCAAAAGGTGACAGGAGACACACTTGCCAGTTGACTTTTAATGTCTTCTAGTTAGAAGTTAAGAATGGGTGTAGCTATTTTGATTTAAGACCTTTTAATTTGTGACCTTTCCGTTAAACAAAGGTAATGGATATATTAAAAGTGTGTGTGCGTGTGTGTGTTTCTCTGTGAGCGTGTCTCAGTGTGTGTGACTGTGTCTATGGCTGTGCCTGTGCCTGTGTATGAATACATTACATGGCTGTTGCTACAAACATAGCTTCAAGCTGGAGACAGCCTTTCAGCCCGCATTACTCGAGTAAGCTCACAATTAAGTACACAGTTAAGCCCAATGTTTGTACACTAACATTTCTGCTCAGTGGGTGAATTCCAAAAGGAACCAGACAAATTGCTAAACTGGAATGGATGTTCATGGATTTTTGAGTGCAGGCGAAGGCAAAGACATTTAAAATTTTTTTTAAAAAGGCCACGGATTGTAATGTCCGTTGAATTATACCAGCACTCCTTCCAACAAACAACATCACACTAAAATGTTTACTTAAATTGCTTTTCATCTCTAGCCCATGGTTATTTTGCTAGTGTAACCTGCTGCTCAATTCCGTTTGTAATACTATGTTGTTATGTAGCCTACAGTGAACATGACTATCAGTTTGAAACTGAGTGAAACGCAGGCTACATTTCACTAACAATATCAGCAATTCTCAAAGGCTGTATTTGTATGCTACATTTATGCCAAGTTGTAGCTGTTAAGTTAGAACAGGTGGGGTTGATCGTCACCGAATGTAAACAGAAAATTGTTCACTTATTAAATAACTTTCCCTAATAAAGATAATTCTTTATTCTTTATTAATAAAGATAATTCTTTATTAGGGCATGTAGTTACCCAGAAAACTAGGGTTAGGTTAGTGATCATCTACAAGCCATTTGGCTGGCTGAATGTCAGTTGTTCATCAATTTTAAATTCTAATCCCACCTGTCTATATCTTTTAATCGGTTGTTTATTGATTTGCAGTACAGTTCCTTGACGTTAAGGAACTTTTTAAAACCAATTCTTAATGTATTATTTTTTCATTAACATTCTAAGTTTATCGGCTTGCATGTCTATCCACCAGCTTGACTCTTCTTTAAAATCCCATCCTGTAAAATGAACTCCATTTTACAGGCTCCAGACAAAACAATGTTGCACAATGGTTACCGGTATCTAGTAACCCATGGGTATCAAGTCGTCAGAGTTTCTCCGCACCCTCTTCATTGCTTGATATAGCGTGAAACACTTCATCTAACAGCTGGCTCATATTTCATAATAAAAGTTAAAATGAAAAACATCCTTCCCGATGGGTGTAACCAACAGAATATGTTTCTGGTACAGCGCCCCCTGTCAACTGGTCCACAAAACAGCAATACAACCTGTTTATCAAGGCTTTTGGTGAAATAAATACGTCCTTTCCTAACCTCTTTTCCTTTAGCTCGATGGAAAACGTCATGAGGTTAAGGAAAGATGTGAAGGAGGATTCTCACGACCTTAAGGGCTGGTTTATGGACCTAATACGTCCTTGGCGTGACGTGTGCCGCCAATTGTAACCTTGCGTCGAGGCGACGCAGCCGCAAGGGCTGTGATTGGTCCACTCACTGAAACCTGACGCGGAATCAAAACAGGTTCACGGCTGCGTCAAAGCGTCTGCGTTGTCATTGCGTTGCGTCGACGTGGAACCATAATCAGCCCTTTAGGAAAAGACAACTGCACCTCCAGGCTACGTCATTGGGTTAGCGACGGCGGATGTTATGGATGTGGGCCTTGTCCGTACCAAAGAAGAAGATTAAACGTTCTCCCCGGATCCTGGATTACTCAAAAATCCATGTTCTTTTTGAAAGAACATCATCTGTTGCATAACTTGACGCATAACATAAAAGCCCAAAGCCCAAGCCAAACGGCCTTTATTGAAACAATGTGAAAGCTGAAAACAGAAAGTTAGCAGCGTCAAAATAACTCAGAATGACAAAGATATAAAACGCTGCATTGAACGTAGTGAACGCATATTAATGCAGAACCGACCTTAAAATGTTGCATTTGCCACACAAAAACAAACATCCATGTTTTTTGGCAGACAGCCACCACTGTTTCTTCCAATTGGGGGCACTGTACCAGTGAACGCTCATATGGGTCGTGATGAGGTCATATAGACTCACGACCTATTCTGTCATTGTACATCGTAGAACAGGCTGGTTCTTCTTCATGGGCGACAGACAGGCTCAGAGAAAGAGTGAAGTAACGCTTTCAGATCAATATGTGTTTCTGTGAAAACGGGTGCTTTTATCCATAACAGTGTCTTGTAAGCATGAGTGAGGGCAATCTCAACTCAAATACTTCAATCAATACTTAAATTCAATACTTGTGGTCAGCTCTACGATCCGGTTGAACCAAGGAAGGATTATTCAGGAAAATCAGGCACCACAGAAGGAATCCACATCATTCTAGTCCCTGGTCTTACCAATTTTGTTTTTATTGAACTTGCTATATTGAAAAAACAAAAAACAACCACCAGAATGTGAATGTGTCCAAGCAAACATTAATATGATGTTTCAGAAAATGAAGGTCGGGTTTGAATGCTCAAACCCTTTCCCATGCTAATAATATCCTGATGCAAGGAAGGCTAACTTCCAAGAACAATTTTTAACATTTGCACATGCGTTCTACAACATGTCAGAAAGCAATGTTCCTCAACATTGTATAAAACAGATATAGAAGAGTGTCACTGGTCTACACTTGGAACTTGACTAAGGTAGTTCATCGGCACGTTGTACAATTGTCTCAAGCTAAAATTGAGCTACAACATTTTTGTATTAATAGATTAATCATCACAATATCTTCCTAATAATTGTTCAAGAAATAAATTAAAGACTCATTTTAATCATTATATTAATATGGTTTAAAAAGTTCAGTCTAAAGAAGCACCTCAAGCACATACGTATTTCCATTTTTCCGTCACGTGAAATCCATACCTTATGCACTTTATTCAATATGCGTTTTCAAACCATCTAGGGAGAAACTGTATACACCTACTGTAATGTCCTTCCATTGTGTGGCCCCTTTGTTATGCTTATGTTAGTTACACCAGTCTCTATGTATAATAAGTAAATAAAGATCCGATACCCTGCAAGTGAAAGCTGTTGAGCTGAGGTATTGACTTAAGTTAGGTAAACCTGTACAGTGCTTATACCCATGCAGAAAAACAGTTGGATTGGTCACAGTGCTGGTGAAACAACAAAAATAGGTACACAGTATGATACACACGTGGACGTCTTCTACGGTCCTAAACAGTTATTATTGTATCTAATTCAATATTAAAAAACCCCAAAACTCACTCTTTAATCCACAACAGGACGAAGCAGTGAGTGACGCCATATTGGACAAACGGTGGACCCCTGTAGCTTCGGTGTGTTGGGATGACGGGGGCTCGACGGAGGCCCTTGCTCAGTTGAAGGCGGGGTTTCGAGCCCCCGACACGATGCCGGCGGGGACGCTCTTGCCCCTGAGGAGTGTGAGCGACAGTACGAAGAAGCACACGCTCACCACGCCGAGGATGACCACGCCCGAGAGGAGGGCGCTGGTCACCGCGTTAATCCGGAACGCAGGAGGGCTCGGCTGGCCTGGGGGTGGGGAGAGGGGTATTCAGAAACAAAAGACATCCCTTAATGAGGTGGTGCTATAAAAACGGTCATAAAGGAGTTAAGCAGCAAAGAAGAGCTTCTTTGCCTGCGGAAAGAAGCTCCTCCTCAGTGTCTCAGTCTCAGCAGCGTAGGCGTCTGCCCGGCTGCAGCAGGGTGAAGAGGCCAGCATTTGGCTAAGAGGCATTTTGCCTGATTTGCTTGGCCCTTGCTCTTACCCTCTTGCTGTATTCATCTGTCAGTGCGGCATACGTTTAGTATAAGGTCATGTAAATATTGATGCCCGTCTATCCATGTCACCATAGTGCTTTATATTCTACATTAGCTATTTGTTTGTAATCAGTCAGAGAGCACAGGGGTACAGGATAGTATAGTGGCTTGCGTGTCACCACGCATAGCCAAAAGGTTCTGGGTTCAAGCTCCGACGTCTCTGGACCATCACTGAGCAAGATGGCCCAACCCCTACCTCATTAATGACACGTAGTAATATATTTGTAAGTGACTAGAATTTTTACCCCTTTGTACTATCATTTATTGATAAATAAGGTAAAAGGTACACTCAACCGAACAGCTTACCCAGTTGTGAGTTGTTGGTGGGCGTTTCATCTGAAAAACAAAGAAAAAACCATTGAAAGATAAACACAGACACTTAGTTACTGGTTTGTTACATGATGCAAGCAATGGACCAGCGGTTGTATAACAGTGCAGGAGTCCCCACCATGCCCACGGGCTGTCAGGGGACGAGCGCTCAGCTATCTCAGACACCTGAAAAATTGCTCCAAACTTTTACATTGCTTTACTCAACAGTTTTGAACATCAGTTCAGAAATTATTCAATGTTGATTCGTGTTTCATGCTCCTCGCAGGCGAAAAAGCTGTTAAAAAATCGACCTTGGTATGATATGAATGTCCAATTTTCACAATACGGAAAATTTTGTTTCATGATTTGTAATTTTTTTATTGATGTGGAAACCCACAATGAAAAAAAATCACATTCAACATAAAATAATCGTACCTGTAAGCGATGATCTATAGTTTTACATTTACATTCTGGTTGAATAACTAAAAACAATTCATGAATCTATCAAAGAACTTCATCCCTTGATACATTTTGGAGGCCTACTGGCACCTTACACAGTACAGGCCCCGGTAGTCATTGAAAAGGGAGGGTTAGGTGTGTGTGGGGGGGAGGGATTCATTTGGTTCCAAACTTCAAATGGCCACAGCAACTTTACAGTCTCAACCTTTTAATGTGTTAATATTTGGATACTTTGCTCAATGTTTTTTTTTTCAAGACAACTGAGGAATAAATTTAGATTTCTTTTAGTTGGGATATAGGTGTATGGGCTTTTTGGCAAAGGTACATGTTCTATAGTACCACTGCGGGTGATGATCGGTCCGGCTGTAATCACAGCGTTTCCAGAGGCTGAGGGAAGGCCCTCCTTCCCATCTAGGAGGTCCCTCTTTCTTCTGCTTCCACAAATCTGAGGAAAGACACATGCAGGGATAAAATGATCTGCAAGGTCATTTTAGAATATAATGTAGGGTTAGTATATTAGTTCATATAATGTTATACTGTATGTGTCGGATATTATGCATATCATGTATGATGTAACAATACAGGTACCAATGTGTCTGATACAGAAGACCAATATGTTACTCATTTAAAACATGTATTTTTAAGTATACATTTGAATACAACAATATTAAAATGAGGTAAAAGCTCTTAGGAAGGGCATGAGCAGGTATCCAGCTTTCCATATTTTATGCCAGAGTATCTTCAAGAGAAACTTATTTTTGGACTGCTTTAATAGTCGGCCTGTCAAATGTTGTATTCATCATATTCAGAAACGTGATTGCTTTCTTGACACTCATGGTTAGCCATATAAGCCCCCACTTAAAGCCTGAAATCCCTGACGTTAGCCTCACCGGCATTAGCATTGGGCAGTCGTCGGATCGGCACAGCTTGGTGACGCAGTGCAGGAAGACGGTGGACATCTTCTGGTTCTTGTGCTTGACAAAGCGGAACACCTCGAAGGCAAACCGTCCCATTTGGCTTTTCCCATTCTCGAACACTGTGGTCTGGGGGTCCTTATCACAGCTGAGGTGAGAGAAAGAGAAAGAAGGATGGAGACAGAAAAATAAATTAGCTGTCACTGGTCACTAGTCACTCGCAAATTCTAGAAATTAAGTAATAGAACCTGACACACAGGGTCTAAAATTAACTTTAACCCTTTCTACCGGCCAAGCAATGTAACCCTGAATATTTGTAGGCCTACCTGTCAAATGTTAAATGTCAAACCTATCAGACATTGGCTGGTGTTAATTTTGGACCCTGCAGACAATAATTTTAAGTTTCTCTGAGTTAATTTCGATGAATAGGGTTGAATAGAATGAGAAGGTTTGAATGTTTATTTCGCTGGCTGGCTGTTTCCATCGTTCTTGGAGATGTGTTAAATGTAAGTATTTGTTTTCAGTTACCTGAAGAAGAGGTCGTAGCGCAGATCGTCGTTGGGGTTCCCAGAGGGAGTGGTGTAACAGTAGTCCATCAGGACGTTCCATCTATTGAGGAGGAAGGGCCACACAACAGCCACATGTCAGCCACAAAGTCTGAGCCTGAGGCACGTCATGAGCAGGACTACAGGTAACCAGATTAAAAAACAACCACTTTGAACCAACTGTCATTTGGCCAATTATTGAGAAAAATGTCTGAGACTCAAAGTCATAAAAAGAGTCAGACTAATAACCACTCTGAGTTTAATATATATTTGTTTGTATGATGTTTATGTTTCTTACATCTTAGATTTCCTTAGCCAGAGAACATGTGACACAAATAACAAAAGTAACAAAAGTAACTTTTCATTACTTTGTAGTAATGAAAAAAGCTATTTGATTAGTGGCCTGTATCCGTCAAAAATAATGAAACTTTATCACAGCAATCTGGCCCAGTGCAGTTCTCAGGTGGACAAAATCAGACACCCCAATAACACACCTAGCAACCAGTGTTTGCGTTAATATGACCTTCATCACAGTTCATGTTCGTTTCTCAATAGGCTATATTTAGATCAACACATTTGACACAATGAATGAGGGTTTGTTTTACACGTAATAAAAAATGAGGATGTCCTTAAAGTAGGTCATCATAATCCTATTGTGTGGTAGTCCATTGGGTTGGCTTACCACTTCATATTGTTTTACCCAGTGTGAAGCACGCACACGATAGGGAGTGGTTATCTAGCTATGTTATGACCAGATATTGTGTGACTGGAATGAGTAATATGTGCTTCTTAAAACTCTAAAGTGCCTTGGATTATTGAAACACGATGTATAAAGAAAGTGCATTTTTTATTTTATTTTATATATATTTTATATTTATATATATATAAAGACATATTCCTTGGGGTTGCCGCTTAGAGGTTTAAGAAAACTGACTTGACAGTGGTTTTGTGGGGCCAGGGATACTGCACAGAAAGCCCTACACTCATTTGATGTTGTTATAAAAGGGTAAGGATGGGGGAGTCGATCCGAACTGGGGCTCTATGTAATGGGTTTTCCAGGGCAAATACATTCGATACTGATATTTTATTGACTGAGACTGCCAATACTAATGTTCTGTGTAAATAATTCATATTCTTCAAACTTATTTGCAAACAAAATGATAAAAATATAAATAAATGATTATGATAATTAAAGGATAGCGTCTGACCTAATCTTTCCTCAAGCAGTCCTACTATGTTAAAGCAGAACTCCTTGGGGGATACAGCACAGACCTTGGGCATGAAACCAAAACTGCAAGGGGTGGCGTTGATTCCTGTTTTGTTACAGAGATATTGCACCAAAGATAATTTACGAGTAGATGGAGCTTCCAGCAGGAATTCTTACCAGTGTATTACTATAGTGGCCTGTTTATTCGAAGCCATCGATTTTGAGGTCTTCTGCCATTAGTGAGAATAGATTGAACCCTTTTCTAAACTCCTGTTCAATTCAGTTGTATTAAGTGGGAAAGTGTACAGCAGTGTTAGTGAAATACCTTCTGTCAAGGTTAGAGGCTCTCACAGCGGCAAACACACGTGTCTTCAGTGTGAGTCCCGCCATCGGGATGGACAGCTGCTGAATGTACGTCGAGTCCTACAGAACGACCACAACAGTAACGGTTCATTCAGCTGTAACGGTTAGAGCCGTGGTTTTACCCTCTCTCTCGCTTTCTTGTCCCTCTCCTTTTCCAATTTCCGCCCTGTCACTGTGCAACGATAAACCGCTGCATATCTACTACTAGATTATCTAGTTGCCATTGAGTCTTGTTCACGGGCCACCAGTTGAATGGGCTCAAGCGGACCAATGAGGTTACAGTTAGCTCTGAATACAGAATGATTCAGGTTAAAACTGCGGCCATTAAGGGATTAGAGGCAATTTGTCCTCCGCTTTAGAAAGTATATAAATGGATGACGAATCCTTTGTGTAAAACGTCAACTGCCTCAACCGACCTGTAGACATGCCATTTTATTTATACAGCAATACATTTTCATTCAAACCCTGACAATAATAGAATATTATAAAAACAACCGACAATCAGGTCCAAACCTACAGTAAACCAGCCACAGATGTTTGAATACCTTCAATTTTGCCACCTAAGCGTTCACAATTTACCGTCATGGTGGGCGTGGTGTGGGGACTTACTTACATTGTACAGCATCAGGTTCAAGGTGCTGATGAAGGTACCATTGCTTTCCTTCACGGAGATGGCTGCGGCTGACCTTTGTGACACAAGAGCAGAGCATTGTTGAGCTGAACGACAACTGAGAGCTGGAACACCAACAAAGGACATTTTAGGTCTTAGTTTTTGCTGAAAGTGGTTTTGAATGAAACCGGGGGGAAAAATTAACAAAAACAAAATTAAATACAGAGAGAGTTTTCATTCCGTAAGTCATAAATCAATTGCCTGCCAGTAAACCAATTTGCCAGCAAACATTGATCTATAGCAATCCAGTTTTCATTGTCCCAGGTGTTTCATCTCTCGTATTATCATTTGTAGCAAGCATAATTGTTTGCATACATTTTTTCTAAAGGCAAAACGTGACATTGAGAATTTCAGTTGAAACACGCAGCGTGTTGTTTATGTTTGTGTAACTCACGAGGCCAGCTGAGTGTTGTTGACCAGGTACTCTAGGGGGTAGCTGCAGCTGAACTTGTACAGCAAGCCGGGCAGGTAACTGACGATGGTGGGGGGGTCCGGCGTGTCGATGTACCCAGAGATGTTGCCGATCTGCACCAGCGACAGGTTCCCATAGGCGTTGGGCCCCTGACCTGTGGAGACCTGCGGTGAAGCCAGATGACACAGTCAGCTTTTCAATGATGTGCCCCCCTCCCCCCCCTCCGCAAGGACTGCAGGGGGGATTGCATCGTACCTTTCTGGAATACTAATGCGCTGTGCCACAGTGCGAATCCCCTACCCCCAGTCTCTCCCTGTCTGGCCTCTGATGCCCTGCCCGACTCATGACTGTAAATGATAGGAGCAGGTGGGAACAAAGAGCTAATGCAATCAAACACACTCTGTCCTGGGAAATAAAAGGCTTTCAGGGAGTAAGTAGCGGCCACCATAACAGGCAGCCGGTTCCATCCATTCATCAATATATGTCATTTTTGTAGCCTCAGAGTTGCTTCAAAAAAGGATAGGTATAACCGGACAATTTTTATCATATACAATTTCAGGATTTGTTATTACTATATTATTTGCTTATTTTTTGATTAAACACAATCAAGAAGACCACAAAAAAAAGATAAAAAAAAAACACAATTGAAGGTTTTGTGTGAACCATAGAACATTTGTTAACAAACAAAATATGTGTCAATTAGGGTAAGGAACTGACCTAGTATTGACCGTCGGTATTGAAGTGGAAAAGCAACAAGGAACAATATCAATATCAATATCAATCATGGAACAATATTTCTTAATATCAAGATAGTACTTTGAATTTCAGATTTTATCCATTATGTGGGTGAATTAGGCCACATGGAATTGGCCTATCAAATACACATTAATATATATCATTATTCTGTCTGATGTTGCAGTGCTGTAAAAGTCCGTGAAGACCACTTAACGTTATGTCAAACATAAAAAATCCCTTTAAAGGATTTTAGGAAAAACGCTTAAAATACTGTCACCCATTTTGTCTCTATTAGTATTGGAACCCACCCTTTAGAGCTGAATACTACAATGCTGTTTCTATGACGACAAGAACCATGGCCTTTCTCTCCCTACCACCAGGGCGTTGCCGCAGGACTCCAGTGTTGCCAGGCTGATGCTGAAGAGCACTACGGTGGGGAAGGTGTTGTTGTTGATGAAGCCGCGGCAGTGGGCGTCGCCATGGCGACCATTGAGGGCCAGGTCCGTGTCGGTGTAGCCGGAGAAGAGGACGGGGCAGAAGTTGATCTTGAGCGTGATGGTCTGCACCCCGCAGTACACACTGATGTCCCTCTCGGCTGCCGGACACACCCCCCACGAACACACACACACACACACACGCACACGCGCACACACACACACACACACACACACACGCGCGCACACACACACACACACACGCACGCACACACTCACGCACACACACACACACACACACAGGCACACACACCCAGGCACACACACAGAAACTGGCATCAGACCCAAAAGTTGCCCTTTTCTTTGTATTATATTTTCTTTGTTATGAATGTTAACTTCGAAAAAGCAAATGTGGAGTAGTTTGGGCAGATAGCGGTAATGGTGATTAATAGGCTATATAATATCTTGAACTGTGGAAACTAACTCCATTAAAATGACAGGTCAAAGATTCATCATATTTACGAAATGTAAATATGATGAATGTTTAGACATGATATCTATTGTTAAATAATTTAATTTGTTAGTGTTATAAAGATTAAACTTTTATGAAATCCAACTTACAATGAAGGTGAAAACTTTGCATTTGCGGCAAAAAAAGAAATCTAGTCAAATAATCCAATTATTAAGATCGGTAGTAGTATATGGAGCTTAAATATGAAGCTATTTAAATTGTTATTTATCCTGGCTCCTTCTTAAGATAGGTATTTCTTACCAGGAAAGCGACTGTGAAAGTTGGCATCACAGTTGTATCCATTGAACTGACTTCCAACTGACAAGGCCTTGATAAACAGTAATAGAATCAACAATATTTGCTCCATTTCAGCACCTGGAAGACAACAAGCACACAAGCTGTTTAGAAGTTGAACAGAGAGGAGGTGAATGTCCGTCTATACAATTAACGACATTGAAGTTCAACTTTCAACTTCAGTAATCGGAAAACGACTTTGTTCAACTTTCCCAGTAAACACCAAAAGAGAGATAAAGGTTGCTGTACTTGACATATCATCGACCTATACAAACACAAAATATAAACCAAAGCAAGACCTTAAAAAAGCTATTCCCTGTGAAGGAAACAACTCCACCAAACCATCGGCACCACCAGCACCACTCATCCTCATCCTTGTCATAAAATGTATTCATCTGTTCACAAATATCTGCATCGTGCCTAGACTCCTCCGGTCCGACCAAGGTGGGCGAGAGACACTGGACTTTGGAGGGCAGTGCCGTCCTGCCTCCCCGTTCCCCGTCTCCACCCCGCGCTACTCACCCTGAAGCCTGCCCCGGTTAGCGGTTCTCCATATGTCTGGGACTGCCACAGGTGGTCAAATGGCACGGCCAGCATCCCCGGCCGACGACTAGAAAACAGCACTGAGGATCAGGTGAGGGTTATGGGCGGGGGGGCGGGCGAGGGGGGGGGCGAGCCCGTAGATTGCTGCTAAAGTGGAAAACCTGAGCGCTGTGCATTATTGGGTGCATTCGCTGGTGATCACGTCGGTGCTTTCTCCTGGTGGTGCAAAGCGTCTTGCAAATGAAGAATGGCACAGTAATACACTGTTGGAAGACTTCCATTTTGGAATATATATATTATACCTGTTTTCGTTTTATTTATTATTTCATCCGTGGAGCTGCAGCCAGAAATTTGTTTTGCACATGCCTTTGCCAGAAATGATGGACTCGCCACGCAATACGCCAACACATGAAGGTGTGCACACACACTAACATGAACACATTAAATGGCCAATGCTGGACAACCAGCATGTAATTATCAATGTGATGATTTTAAAGACACTTTGGCCTCTATTCTTGGCATGGTGCAGTCACACAACCCACAGGAATCTCCACAAATGCAACAACTAGAGTAGCTTTCTCACTTTTTAATGTCCTGCCTGCCTGTCAATATGTACAAAATAACCCAGGCCTTCCTCGGCCTGCACAAACTTTCCTGTGTGTGTGTGTGTGTGTGTGTGTGTGTGTGTGTGTGTGTGTGTGTGTGTGTGTGTTTGTGTGTGTTTGTGTGTGT
>JAOPUD010000145.1:12499639-12519501 GCA_027122715.1 Trisopterus minutus | reverse complement strand
GACTTGAACTGCAATTCCTCACCGCCGGTGGTTTCAGCTTGCTTCTATTACCGCTGTGTGGTGCCCTGTTTTCTGTGCTTGCCTCTTCACAGTGCTTTGTCTTCTTCCTCCAACTCTCTCTCTCTCTCTCTCTCTCTCTCTTTCTCTCTCTCTCTCTCCATTTTCTCCCAACTCTCCGCACGCCCCTTCTGGTTCTGTGGCTTTCCTGGGTCCTACTCTGTCCATGTATCAGACTCTTTCTGTGGGCCCGGCCCTTACTCCAACTCCTCCCTCTTCCAATCCGAGCCCCCTGCTGTTGCTGGCGCATTCAGAGGTAGGTCCTGCAGGTCCTTTAGCAGCATGGTGCCGTCTTCATTTTTACTCTGTTCCTCCCTAGCATACGTGACCCACATAAATAAAACGCTGGCTTGTGAGCTAAATAGTCAGATTCTCGTGTTGGGCCTGCCCCAAAGGAATCCAAACAGGAAATGAGTTTGCTGTATGCACACATCCTCTGCTGACCGCTGCACCCGGCATATGCCACGTTATGAATATGAGCCAGCGCTACGTGCTGACTGGCACACTGCGACGGACGGACACTTCCTCTAACGGGGTCGCATCGCACATGGCCATCAGTGACCCCATGAAAACACAGAGGGTGGCATCAGCAACTTTAGCCTATTTCACGTGGCTTTCATGGCTGAGGCTGGTCACATTTAAAAAATGTGAGTCCAGCCTTTCAAAAATAACCAGCTAGATTTCCTGTTTGGGACTCTAGATTTCCTGTTTGGGTTTTCCTCTCGTTTTGATTAATGGCTGGATGTTGACCTCCTCCCAACCACTACTGGCTCTGGGGTTTTCCTGCGTGTCTGGATCTGATGCCTCCCCTGTTCCCCCCCCCCCTCCCCTCCTGTCTGACGCCGTCTCCCACCAGGGTTCTCTGCCTCCCCGACCTCCCAGCAGGCGGCCAATGGCCGAGGCCTCCACGTGGACTTCGACTCGGTGTTTGGCAACAAGACGAACGGGAACACCATGGAGCCCACAGGTGAACGCCCGGACGCCGCTCTCCACCCACCAGCACGTGCTGCCATCGTGCCTTTCTTTACCGAACCACCAACCGGTGTCGTTTTGATCCATCGCCATTAAGGAATCTATTTATTTATTTATTTTGTGTGGAGCAGCAGAAAATGTAGATATGGCTGCTACACAAAAATCTGTGCTGTTCTCTAGGAACGTTGGTCAACTGTTGTTTGACAAGTTTGGATGGTTCTGCACTTTGATTCACTGGACTTGTGTGCCTTACACATTCTATCGGAGTGGTAGTGAGAAAAGTTATCAAGATATGATGATTGTTTTGGAGCCTAACCATAGGCTTATGGAAATAGCTGCATTTACTGTAGATAGGGGGGGAACACCCAGGTTGGCTATAAGTCAAAGACACACAGGTGTGCTCCTTTACTCACCTCATCCCCCAGCCTGAGGCCACATGTGCACTGCTGCCACCTAGAGGGCGCTGGCATGAGTGTGTAGTTGAGGTTTGGGCTTTGGGAAATAATTTTTGGACTCGTCGACGTGGACCATGACAGCATGTCTCAACACTAAACAAAATACCCCTGGGAGCACATCACACATAGTTTGCTAACTCTAAGGTTGTTTTGGAGATGTTGCCATGAACGGCCATTCCATAAACGTTTAGTCCTTGGAAATGCTTCTGGAATAAAGCATAAACGGTTCCAGGTGCACATCTGGAAACTTTTAAATCGAAGTGTAATGTTTACTTTTGTAAGGACTATTTTATTTTTTTAATATCCAGCCTGCTTCCATTGATGATGACCGTATTTCCATCCACCACCTTGCAGTCAGCGTTCATCTATAAACCCTTAGTTATACTCTCCAAAGGAGACAATGAACTCCATCGCACTAAAATTAAACGTTGGGACTTTTTCATGTTTTAAATGATGGCATACGTTTTTGTCGGGACTCGCCGCATTCACACTATTCTTTGCACATGGTGAGTGATTTGGTTTTGTGTGGTGTGCTTGCTCGCTCATTAACGGATTCTCTCCTCTCCTCACAACCCCACCTGTTTCGGGGGGCACTCCCTCTCTGTTGGGGGGAAAACGTTGGCTTGTGCATGGCGTATATGTATGCCTGGGTGAGTTGACTGGACACCCGTTTACGCACCACGCATCACTCTAGAGTTTCAGGTCCCGTCACTTTGCTTCCTTCACTCCTAACCACCCCTCTCTCTCTCTCCCTGTCTTCATGTCTGTATGTTTTTTTTGTTCACGTTATGTCGTGTCAATGTTGTGTCGTCTCATATGCCCTCCATCCACCCTTGCTCCCCGTTTTTTTTTTTTTGTCTCTGTCGGCCCCTTTATTTCAAGACGCTTTAGGTGGAATCCTCAAACCCACAGTGGCCTCCTCACCGAATCAGGGCCTGCACTCCATCTCCCATCTGCCCAGCAAGCTTGTGTCCGACGACCTGGACTCCTCGTTGGCCAATCTCGTTGGCAGTACGTGGCGGCTATTCTTCATGCATATACGGTGGTCCTCGATATCGGGAAGGACTTCGGGGCTTATTAACCGACTTGTTGCTCTTGTTCTCCGCTAGATTTGGGAATCGGCAACGGCACCGCCAAGAAGTAAGTGCACCCTTCAGGTCTATTTGGTTTGGCCTCACAGTGGTGGTACTGATGGACATCTCCTATTGGATGGCTGTGTTGTATTTTTTTTAATTTTTTTTATTGTCTTTCCTCCCCACGTAGTGATCTACACTGGAGTCAGCCTGGAGAGAAGAAGCTGACGGGTGGGACCAACTGGCAGCCCAAGATGGCCCCGTCCACCACATGGAGCGCTCCCAACATGGTGCTTCCTCAATCCCACTTCTTGTTTTTGGTCGTTTTCAGAAGTAGACATTGAAAGTGGATTGCGCAAAGTTGCTATCCCATTCAAAAATTGAGTGCAACGAAAATGCCTCTGGGGTGCAGATGTAAACCTCAGTCGAGCTGCTAGATGGATCCATATCAATCGTTTAATTGTTTGTTATCATTTACCTAACCCATGATTCTTCTGGTAAATTTATCTCCATTTCTTTCATTTTTTTGTGTTTATTCTCTGGGGGTCCAAATTCAAAGAACGACATGCATTTCCAACACTACGTAAGTCCATGCTTCTGTACTGTTGGGCTGAACACACCACCACTCCCTTGACTTTTCCTTTCTTGGCAACACAAGCATGCACCCAACCCCTCTTCACATGCAACCTTGCATTGCAGTGATGCATGGGAACCCCCCCCCCCCCCACACACCACCTACACTGACCAGCTTCACGCACAGTGGGTTGCACCAATGCCAGGGAAACTAGCACAATGGCTCTTAAGAATGGCAATGTCTGCCATGACTGCACATCGTCATTAGCCATTGGTCATAGCCCCCAAATGAAGTTTTGTGTAAGAAAACGTATCAAAAAGTAATACGCAGTTTGAACTGGAGAACTTTTTCCGGTGAAAAGCATCAACGTGATCGCTGGAATTTATACTTGAGATTATTTTCATTCGGCCTATCCAGCAAAATTTATTTCAAACTAAATTAATTTTACTGTTGCCATACGCACACATCCTCATTTTTCCACCCGGGGTATCTCGCCTCATTTTTTTATTATGATTAATCACGTTGTCTTTCGTCATACCATGTCCTAAGATGTGTCATTCATAAACTCAAAACGGCATAGCAAGTGCCATAAAGTGTGGGTGGGTGGGTGGCACGGAAGCATTGTTAAAGCAGAATTCCCTCAGCGTGACTGTATGCATATTAGTCATTTTAGATTATGACGCACCTCAGGCCAACCGAACATGGTTGTAAGTACTTCATTACCAGCATACGGCATTCACGTTCACCTAGCTAATGCTATGCACACCATTGGGTCCCTCAAGGACCAAAGAATGCGTACAGCTTTTTTTTTGTATTAAATGATGGTTGCAGGCCCAGCGGCCACAGCGACTGACTCATCTATAGGGGGGAATAACGGAACAAGTGGGTTCCCAGGAAAGGGGCAGTTGGTTGATGGCAAATCTGGGTTTGTTATCACTGCGGGGGCAGTTGGATCGTCCCCACAGAGCTCTTGGCGAGAACGGTGTCTTCCTTCCCCCTTTTCCCCTTTCGTTCCCTTTTCTTTCCCACTTCAGATCACCCAAAGCCTTGCACCTGCCAGCAATGGCTTCTTCTTCCTTAGCCCCCCCCCCCCCCCCCCGACCCTAATATTCACTGTAATCTTATCTAGGTTCTATCTGCTTAATCCCCCCTGGGCCCTCATTTGTACAGCGTTTGTAGAATCTACTAGACTACTAAATCTTATCGTATGCATGAAAAGATTAACCAAGCAGAGTTGTAATCAACTTGGGGGACAGTTGTTGGTACATCTGCTGTGCTACCTTCTAAGCTAATGAATGTTGCATGGAAGAGAGGGCAGGTTTAGAGTAAATGGAGTATCCCTCTATCCAGCACAGAAACCCTCTCCCCAGCACAGGGGAGAGGGTGGCCTAAAACCAATCGCGACTGCATTCCATTTTTGTTTATTTGATTGTATTCATCGCCGGATGGTGATTGCAGTCCATCACACGTATGATGTTTGGAAATGACAGCCCTGAAATTCCTCATTATAACGGGCCTGTTGTGCAGCGGCGTATGGCAGCAAATATAATGAACTTGTGTGCATAAAGTGATGCAGTCAAGGACTGCAGGCCTTAAGCAGCTTGGGGAGGGCTGGGAAGTCTATATATCCCTCTCACTGATGCATGGCAGTTGCCAAAGACCTGGTGTTGGAGAGGACTTGAACCCCTCCAAAAAGGAGTAGGACTATAGTTTAAGCTTTTTAACTGGTTTGCAATTTTAACCTGGTAGTCTTCCTATTCTCTCTCCCGCTTGTGACCCATGGCCAGAGCCTGTGCATGAATTAAATCCTGATCTACGCACATTTTCAACCAAAAAACTGATTGATATACCCCTTGAGTGCTTTGCATGTTTTTTTTGCACCGATTTCTTCGTACACAACATTGACTAAGGAGGGCCCTGGGGTTTAGTCTAGTTTTGCAGCAGTCTCAATGTAATGAAATCTAAATATATATCGATTTCCTGCATTGCCGATTAGAGAAGGCAGCAAATGCAGTACATGTTTGAAAGATATTTGTCCAACATCTGAACAGAAGTGGGGGTTTCAGACTGACACAAGTATACCCATTGTGTTGAAACAATTCTGAAATTAACATCTAAATTGCATTAACAGAATTCTTGGGCTCGGCTGTTTTTTTATTTTTTTATTATCCACTTCTCGGTTCATTTGGTATGTGCTTGTGTCTAAAGAGCTTGTGTCTTGGCTCTGATTTTGAAATGATCTGGTTTTTGTGTGTGTGTGTCACTTCAGGCACCATCTGTCATGGCCTACCCCGCAACCACGCCGACGGGAATGATGGCATATGGAATGGTGAGTTAGCCGCGATGCGCCTCTTCACTGCCATGTGAAACATGATGCAGCCTCAGGATACATGCGGGCTGGAGGGGATGGGCTTCTCCAGAGATGCTATCAAGACGATCCAGTACTTTTTGACAGCACAGTTGTTGGTGAAAGTGAAAAAGACAGTGTTTGAAGCCTGCTATGTTTTTGATCGTACCCTCAACACAGAAATAAGAAACATTCAGTGGTCTCCGTGTTGATTTGGTCCATCTGGCTGGTGTTGGTAGTCACTGTGTGACTAGAGACGGCGCTGCCACCGCCCACGCAAAGCTGAAAGCCCCTCAAAAAAGACAGCAGGGCTGCTGTGTGTGTCGGGTGGATGCTGACGACATTCTGCGCTGCACCTCTGCGGTCTAATGAATCACCGCACGGGGGTGACCAACCCCTTTGCGTAGCCACACATTGTATTTTTTTCACTGGGTTGCTCGCAGCATTCTGGCCTGGTATGAATATATATGAATCATTTGTTCCCAGGGCAGAAGGCACACACTTGGACCCGTAATAACAATAAGGCTCTTTTCTTCTTTGCTGCCCACTATGGTAGCCCGATACCACCGTTTAGACACACCCAGTGGCCACGCCGAGGCTGTTGGCGATTGTCGTCCTCTTCCTCCTCTTACTAACAGGCTTGTTCCGTCCTTCCCTTCAGCCTCCCAACATGGGCTCCATGATGACGACAACACAGCCCACCATGATGTACAACCAGGCAGCCATGAGGCCCGCCAACCCTTTCGGCCCCGGAGCACAGGTAATGGGTTTGGGGAGCACAGGCCGTGCTAGCCATGCGACCGTGAACTTGAACAGACATGTTTTCGGAGAAGGGGTTTGCCAGATGATTTGTAATCGACTCTTTGAAGAACAACATTCTCTTGATTTGGTTTTCTATTCTTCTTTTCTCGTCCCTCAGATGCAGTTCATGTAAAGGCATTTGCGGTCCAGCCTGACCTTTGCCCCGTTAATGACGAAGAACCACAAAAGTCGAAGCAAACCTCAAATGTTTGCAGTTTTTCCCCTCGCATCTCTCAATCGCTTTCTTTATTCCCAAGTAGGGCTGGATTAAGACTGTACGGGCTTTCGTGGGGGGTTGGTGGGCGTGGGATGCTCAGCGAGTGAGGGAGTAAGTTGGCAAGCGATGTGGTCGAGCAGTCCCACGATACATACAGAGAAGCCCTTAAAAGTGGACATTGTGCCAATGGAGATCCAGTGTCTTGTCATTGAGAAGGGGAGTGGCAGGGCTGTGCACTGCCACACATGAACCATCTGGACAGGGAGCGCTGTGTGGATCCCAGCCGCCTCCTCCTCCTCTTCCACCTCCCACCAACTCACTGTAAGACCCCGGACAAAGGGGGAAACGGAATACTCCCTTCAAAGGGAGAGACCTTTTAGCCTGGTAAATCGACCAGGTTCTGCCGCCTCTTGATTGTCAATCACGATTACCTTACCCCGATTTATTGTGGGAGGAAAATAAGAAATTCCAGTCTAAACCATGTTGTCTGTTTTTTTGTATGTACTTTTTTTTTTCTTTTTTTGCAGTAAACATTCCTTGTTTGTATTTATTTATGATTACCCTACAGAGCGCATGAGATTATTTTTCTTTCTTTATTTCAAATGAACAAATGACATCACCCTGTCCCACTGCATTTGAGGAAGGGCATCAGGTTTCTGGTATGACTGATTCTGGAATTTAATATTTTGAGTGTTAAAAAAAAGAGAAAATAATATAATGTTTGAGGGAGGGGAAAAATGACACTTTTTTGCTGTTGAGGCACAAAATAATCCTTGTATTCGCATGATGCCTTGTATAGTTCTATTGGGTCACGTTGAGGATGTATAAAGATACTATATTAAAAAAGAAAAAAAATGGTTGCTCACTATCGATCCGGTGAGTTTTAAACAATTGAGGGTGAGGGAAGAAATTCATCGCAGGTAAAAAAAAAAAGAGAAAAGAACCAACCCGAATAATACAAAGAAATAAAGAATTATTTGCATTTGAAAGGAATCCACATGTATGTTTTCAACGCTTTCAGCACACCATGTATTTTCATTTAACAACGCTGCTTGGCTGTCCAACCTTTAGTATGTGGGAGCCTTCGTGTGTGACTGTGTGTGTGTGACTGTGATTGTGTGTGTGTGTGTGTGACTGTGTGTTTGCAGTGGTTGAGCAGAGGTGTGTTGCAGGCAGAGTGGAGCGCTGTTGATCGGGGCTCTGTGTAAATAAAATCTGGACCTGCAACACGAGAGACGGGGCTGATGATAAAACTATGGTCCGAACACGAAGGTGACTCACAAAGGGGTTCTGTTTGTTTTCTTTTGTTTTTCACATTTGCGGCAGTTTATAGATTTGTTTTTTGGGTTGTGTTTTTTTAATAAAGTGCAAGCTTCCACAATTCCTCTTTTCTGTGGTAATTATTATAAAATATATCAAATATCTAAATATATTTTTGAAGACTTGGTATTTATTTTATCTGTCCCATGTTTAAGTTCTGACCTGGTAACATGGTCTTAATGGATCAAAGTTAATATATTGAAATATTCAAGATTAAAAATTGTAAATGCTTTTAATAAATGTTTGTTTACAAAGAAAATGAGGAATGAGGTGTTTGAGGAAGTGAGGAGGAATGAGGAAGAATCTAGATGGCGCCAATGAATGACAAAGTGTATTGGGTTCATAGCTGTCTGCTGGTGAGGGGTGTGCTGGCCACCGCCGTGCTGCTGTAGGTCATGCCCTCGTCCCATTGGTCGTCCTCCTCAGTGGGAGGCAGGTGCAGCGGGACAGTCTGCCCCACCACGGTCAGAAGCCTCTGCTGCAGATCGCCCACACTTAGGTTGTGTCGAGGCTAACACACACACACACACACACACACACACACACACACACACACACACACACACACACACACGCCCAAGGGCATGAAATAAAAAGGTTTGATGCGAGAGCCAGGAAGGAGGATGCAGCAGGGCTCGCACCAAAGACCCGACCACTGAACAACAGGGGTCTTTGTAGAGAGCTTGCCCGGGACAAGACACTAGTCTGTGTGTGCGTGATCCTTACGAAAACAAGTTAATCAAGGGCTCTCTGTTGAATTGGGTCTTGTTCCCCTTCTCAGTGATCTATAGATGGTTAACATCGTCTGAATGGCCCTCAGATGGCTGAAGTAGCCGCGTGTGTTTGGTTCGCAACCAGAATCTCTGATTGAAAGCTCTCACTGCTCAAACCAGCCATCAATCAATGTTACCAAGCATTTGCGCTCAGGCCATCGAAGGCATAACAAATATTTTCTGAAAGTTTTTTCACACCATCTCTGGTGGAATGAGAGAACCTTTTGATAACCGCAGACTTGAGTCATCTTGGGTGACTGAAGCAGGAAGCCGTCTATTGAACCTGCCGAACAGACAGTACTTTTTCTCCCCTCACCCTCAGCTGGTCGGGCGTCGCTGATCCAATGCAGCTGCTGTCTATTTCATCCCCTTCCAGACAGTCGCTGGCTGCAACGGCACCACATCCTGCAACTGGTAACCATGGACATCAGATGTTTTGAGTTGTGCAGGTGTTTGGAAAAAAAAATAAAATGAACATTATTGCACTCTTAAATGTGACCACGACTAGCTTCTTCCTAAGTCCTGTTTGTTTAACTACAATTCCCATAAACCCATGGCTTTCTACACTTTAATGACACCTGCATGTACAATGAACTGCCTTTGTTTATATACAGTGAGTTGAAGATGTTCTTCATGGTTGATTCAAGATTCATTGTCTCCTGTCCAACATATAGTTCTGGGCAGACAATACTGTTCATGGCCAGTAAAGGTGAATCGTTTATCTTTAACCGTTAAAGGCTGGGAAGCAGTGTGACCTGTAGCTTTACCGTCCTGATATTTATAGTTTGGCCCTCTGCTCTGAGTAGGTCTGCTCAAAAGTGACTACATCGCACATCTTTCTTTCTTTAAACTCTGCTGCAACCCTGTGGACTTGGATGGTAGTGCATGGACAATTACCCATCATGTCTTCTACTTTAAAATTAAATATTCACTGAAGAATGTGCACACAGTCAACCCACCTGACGTTGGATTCACCATGGAGCTTTCCCCACGGTCTGAACGCGGTTTGGACCCAGGTCTAGTCGTATATTTCCTGTGCAAAGGAGTTGCTACATGTCAGGGCATCATGTAGGCAGTAACCTGTCATGTCCCTCTCATTTAAAAAAAAAAAATTGAATAATACACACACAACGAACGCAGAAGAAGTTAATCAAGACTGCGCAGCCCAGTCCGCATGAGGGTGAGATGGTAAGATGTCCAAACAGGACCGACCTGACATAACATTACCATATTTTATTCTACAATACTATATTCTACCATTATGATGACTTATGTAACGATGCACAAAAGCAACATACACAACACACATATCCCGTTACAACCTGCACATAGCCTGGAGGTTTGGAAGGCCCCTGGACACCAGTGGGTGACCTTCTCTACTTCACTCGTTGTTCTGTTCCCAGCGACAGATCCTATAACAATGTTAATGCCATCGTCTTGTTCCTATCACCTCCCTGTTCATTGTGTTCTGCCAATATATACACTCGGATTTCCTTAGAGAACTACAGAATGTATTTCTCTCCATGCATTAAACCTAATACTGCATGTACGAAGCATAAAGCATGTATTAAACCTTATAATGCATGTATGAACCCTAATAAAGCACTTATTAAACCTATTAATGCATGTATATAACCTTATAATGCATGTATGAACGCTAATAAAGCATGTATTAAACCGATTACTGCATGTATGAAACCGAGTATAGCATGTATTAAACCTAATACTGCATGTAATGAAACCTTATTATCACATCTATTTAACCTAACTATTGCCTGCATTAAACCTAGTAATGGCATGTTGGCTTATGCCTTACTCACCAGGAGATGCTGAGGAGTTTGAGGCGCTGGTCAAACAGCCAATCACAATGGCCCACGTTCTCCTCCTCCATACTCTGCACGGCCAGTTCCAGGGCCGACACTTCCTCCCTGTAGGCCGAAACCTGGGGTCAAAGTTCACAGAGTAGTTAGTAGTTATGGTGTGTTCCAGATGCCTTGGACACCAGCCTTCCGAGTTTCACTTGTGACGTCATTTCCTGTTATAGCGTTCCCCTTCGTCATTGTGATCATGTCATTGGCTAGTCATTGTTATTGTTAGCTACATTAGCCTCTTCAGCGAACCAGCTCGAAAAAGGACAACACAACTTTACATTGTATTGTACACACAGCAAGACAGTGCTATGTATGCATTGCACTGGTCTTGCTGTGTGTACTTGCTGTGTGTACTGTGTGTACTTGAAGTAGCAATGTAATCAAGTGTGTAAGAGCATTTTAAATCAACGTTAAAATGACCAATGTGTTACAAATACAGAGAAGATAAATCTCTTCACTGCGCAGCCAGTTTTGTTGAGAGCGTCATCACATCGCTCGGACTACTCCCAGAATTCCGAGGGTGCCGGACCAAAAGGGGGGCGTTTCTCTGAGAAATGACACAAGAAAGCTGGGAGATTTCCCCACTTCCGAGGTATCTGAGGCATCTGGAAGACCCCATTAGTCCCTAGCCCCCAACTAAAGTGAAAAATAAATATTGTTAATCCTCGGTTTCTAAAGCGTTGATCAGGGTAAGGCGGAGGAGGAGGAGCACTACCTTTTCTCGTAGCCATTCATTATCTTTGTGGGCCGCTCTGTGCGTCTCGTCCATGTTGAGTTCTTTACTTTTCATCTGAAAAGATTGGGAAGACAAAACACGGCAAGGAGAACCTCAGGAGATAACCTCGCCACCTGCGTGTGACCGCTACACACAGAGGGCAACAATCTTCCGTTTCTTACCTCCTCAGCCAGTCTGTTGTCCTTGATGGCTTGGGCCGTCCCCATCTCTATCATCCTTAGGGTCAGGGACAGCTGGCTCTTTATGTGCTCTACAATTGCACAACATCAGCACTCATTATTGCACACTCATAACTGCGCGGACAACAGCAGTAGCCCGTGAGCGCTGTGGAACAGACGTACTGGAACCCTCTCATGCCATCCGATGTAACGTGAGAAAGTGGCTTTGGCATTCTGCACACCACCTCAGGTTCCCTTCAGGATGTTCACTTCAACTAAAGAGGACTTCCTCGGTTAATCTCATCTCATCTTCTAGAAGGTTAACGCAGAGTGCTACTGTAACCCTATGACCCTAACTTAATTGTGTCTAATTAAAATCGACATTTGACTTGTATCTGCCATATTTGTAGCAATATCAATTTAATGTATGTATGTATGTAATTGACAAAGTTTAAATGAAAGGGCGCACTACTGTACGATTATTTTTTTTTCTTTTTGATTATTGTCACTACCATCCCAATACTCTCCCATGCAAAACCTACACAGGCGAGTCCCCCCCCCCCCAAAGCCCCTTGGGCCGCAAGCTAGAATACAGCACCCGCGGCGGCGGCGGCGTCCAGCTGCATGCGCTCCCGCTCCTCCTCCAGCTGTGTGATCTGGGCCTGCTGCTCGTGGACGCCCCGGTCCCTGTAGTCACGCAGCTCCTGGCACTCGGCCAGCCGCTCTGAGACCTGCCTCTCCACGTCGCTCAGTCTCCCCTGAGCCTCTTCCAAGTGAACAACAACACCCAGAAGTAAGTAAGAGGTTCAGTTGGAGGCTTAGGCCCTTTTCCCAATTCTAAGGGCACTCAAAGCAAGTGAGAGAAATGGGACTGGGCCTTACTCTACCACAAGTCACAATGAGAGACACGACGGTAAAGCCCAGCGCGGCCCTCGATATTTGTTCGACCACAAGGGAGAGACGTACTGAGCCAATTTGAGGATGTCGCACCGAAGTTGCGGTGGCGTAGTTGTACTGAAAGGAGAACCAACACCAGTGGTACATCGGTTTAGATGCATTAGATGACTCCCTTCTTTGTTAAACACATATGATGCGATAGCATGCATAACCTGTGATTGGCTGATGTGATTGGCTGATGATGGTTACCTGCTGGTCACCTGCTTATTAAAGGTCCCATGACATGCCACCAGGTGTGGTGTGATTAGCCGTTACAAGCCGTTTTGAAAATCTGCCCCTTATTACATCACAGGTGGGCGTGTCCACCTAGAGGTGTGCTGGATAGATCAGTCTACCAGCCTTCCCAGTGGACTCTGGCAAACGTTGCTCATCTATCCTCACACATCTAGGTGGACACCTGTGATGTCATGGGGCAGATTTTCCAAATACATACACAGGGGTTGTTCCAGTTGTTCATAACACCAATTATTAGGGCCAGCCCTTTTAATGTACCACGGCACGGGTAGTAGTAGAAAACACAATTGTAGCCCACAACATTATGATTGGGGATGTAAGTACTATGGGAAGGAAAGTGTTACATTTACGTGTGTCACCATCAATGGTCAATATGTGTTACATTCACTAGTTTAATCTACTATCCATGCCCTAGTACATAAAAAAAGGATACCTATAATTAGTGTTATGAAAAACATGTGCTGGTTCTCAGACTCTCAGACGCCTCTGAAAACATAATTTAGGCGTGGTCACGGGTTTTGGTTGCACCGTGTTTGGTTGCGCATTGCCTTTTAAAGGGCCAGAGAGGGACCTGAAGGCCTGTTTACCTTCCACCTCCGCCTTCTTAGCCAGGGTGTCGTCCTTGTCCCGTTCCAGTTGTTTCATGTGCGCCAGCTCTTTCTGCGCCAGCTTCTTCTCCTGCTCCTTCACCTGCTTCAGGAGGAGCCGCATCTGGCTGTCCTGCTCCGACTTGAGCTGCTGCAGCTGACCACCACATCACCAACATTGTTCATTTCAACGCTCAGAGAAAATGTCACAGAGAAGCTCAACCACGACAGGGAAGGAGAGGAAATAATGTTGTTGCGCTCATTCGATTAAACAACACGGTTTTGGTTGAAACAATAAACATTGTCGGTGTTTCCGAAGGTCATTAATCAACAGTGGTTTTAAACCGCTAGGTGGCGCTAATGAAAGGGTTTGCGCTGAACAATCTTTGAAAACAATTACCAAGATGACTTTATTAATGTGCGTACCAACTGGACGTTTCTGAGCTTCTTCGTTTCAAGTTGGTCAATCTCTCCGAGAAGGTCCTGAATGTCTTTTCTTTTTAACTGTACACTGGAAAGAAAACGGAATAACAAACAGCGTCATACTAATTACGTTGACCATGTTTGCCTTCACTTCTCGTTATACTAACTCAGTACGTATGTACACTTACCGAAATTCAATGTAACTCTTTGCAGGGGTGTCGTTTTCGTCACCCGATGGTTTGGACATTTCCGATACATCTATGTTAGGGCCTGAACCTGAAGTGGCGATAATGTTACAACGCGTACTGGTCAATTTAGATGTCTGGTGGTCCGTTGCTATGTCGTTGCTAATGAAACATAACCCTAGAAACCAACCAACAGTGAATAAGATCGAATAACCGCGGTTTTCTCGGCACAGACCTCGTGGCGCAACGGTAGCGCGTCTGACTCCAGATCAGAAGGTTGCGTGTTCAAATCACGTCGGGGTCATCCTTTTTCTTTTTTGTCTGCCGATATTTAACTTAGCCATATCAACTTTAATTTTACGTTTACTTTTATATTTATTCCTTTATATAAGCAATTTTTTAATTCCATATTACGTTTTACGATTTAAATATGAGAGGCAATTTTTTGCACATTACCTTATGTCAAACATGGAGAGAATACAAAGAGGAACAAAGTGATGAATTCATCTAGCATTAAACCTCTTTCCGAATAAGGTCCTACGGCGGTTTAGGTCGCGCCCCTTTCGAGTGATGGTAATATGCGCTGCTTTGCCAAATACGCAACGGACGTCCCACTGGTTTCAGCCTTCACTGGATGTCTGCTGGTGACAACTTCGGCACGGTACGTTTTTATTTTAATTCTAAATATTAAAATGTATTGTATTGTAAATGCATTTCGGAGCTGACGTTCAAGGTAGTATTCATTCAAATAGTAGCCCGCGATTTGTAATATGATAAACTAGAAAAAGTTAAATTGAGCACAAAAAGTGTTCCTCTAATTTTTGTATCTACGTAACTAATTGAACAATAGATACTTTAATATTACATTCGATTAAATAATACATGCATTCGTTTTTAATTTGCACATCACAATTGTCTTTTTGTTCAGTGTTTACCTATTAATTGCGATGTGTGAGTAGCGACATGTGTGCTTCTCACAAACGGTTCAATCGAAGGGATTTGACGGAACATTTTACCTTCACCTTTTGAAATAAAGTTCAAAGCTATCGTCTACTTGGAGCCAACAAGTAGGACTAAAAGGTCTACCTACCATAATCTTTCACCCACTTTCACTCACTGCAGCCCCGGCGCCTACAGTAAGCACTAGCCTCTACCAACCTATCTGTTGACTATTTTAAAGGAAGTAACACCAACAAGGAAATATTTCTCGCAGTGAATGAGGACTTGCAACATTCCTGAAGGTGGAATTTACCTATGTTATTCGTTTTATTCATTCTCTCACACATGGTTTGCCGACAGGAAACAATCGTTTTTTTGTCAAGGGGGGAGGGGGTCCGTTTCCAGACAATACACAAGCTTTATAGGTGAGATAAGGACATTGTCATAACATGCAAGCATTCCAAAGAGCCTGTACTGTACACAAGGCTGTCTCTTCCTTTCCGAGGAAATGCTCTTCAGTAACCTAGGAAAAACACTATTTACTTTGGGTGGTTGTTGTGGCGATGTGGATAGAGTTTGGCTTCCCAAGCATGCTGCTTGTATTTCTATTAACAAACGAATAATCGACCAGTCATTTTTAATTTAAACATGTTATGGACAGTACATAACAACAATAGCCTCTAACTTATAATGTCTTCACTGTCATGGCTTTGTTTGTAGGCGTCAATGCAGGCTTGCTATGATCCTGCTTTCAAGTCATCCTTCTGTGTCGGCCTGCAGAGAGGCTGACTCAGTGAAATAGCAGTGAATGATTGTAGACGATATGTTATGGAATCAATACCGTTGGATGGACAGGGTCTGCAGGGCAGCAGGACCTAAAGACATTTTTCTACTGCTTATTCATCACAAGGCCCCAGGAACATACCACATGACCAAAACAGTTGCAGCAGTGGTTGGGCAATGGGCTGTTCATGTACCATGGATAATAGGTTAAATGGAAGGCTTATAGGTTTAAGGGAAGTGATTAAAATGTGGGATGTGGTTTAAAGGTCTCTGATGTGAAAGCCAGACACTAAAAAGATGTAAATGATGAAGTTTGGTAAGTGAGTGTCCTCAGAAAATGTTTATCATGGCTGTGTGATCGTCGTGTAACATGCACACCAAACAAGTGGCCATATTATACAGTGTTACAAAGCTGTTGCAATTCTCATGTGGGGCCCTCAACAGTCACAGGCATAAATTACAAATATCTGAATAATCACGTGGTGTAAAGTCCAAATCGGAGTATAATAAAACAAGTCAATGTTAGTATCCTAAGATAATATTCCTTTCTATGTAAAAAAACAAAACCCTATCATTTTGAATGAATATGAATCGATATTGAGTATGAATGAATACAATGAATGTTTACAAAATGTTTTAGTATGACTGCACGCCCTTCAGCAAATACAGACATACCAGCCACGCTACACTACAACATTCAGCCACTCCCCCGGAACACATGGTTTTGGTGTTGATGTTGCCTCTCACTTCACTTTTACAACTAGGAAGTGTGTTTAAACACATTCCCATTCACATCCGTGGACGGACAGATCTATGTGTCCTAAAAAAACAACAACAATGTTCCCCCCCCCACACTCCACGTTGTCCCCAGAGGGCCGCAGAGTGAGGAGAACCCGACCCAGGAGGCTCAGGGCAGCAGGCAGAGCTGAGAACACCAGAGAGGAGATTCCCCCGTCCTAAGCAGCAGCACCATGATCGACCTGAGCTTCCTGACCGAGGAGGAGCAGGAGACCATCCTGGCGGTCCTGCAGCGTGACGCCCTGCTCAAGAAGGCAGAGGAGCAGCGCGTCAAGTAAGCCTCGGGCGGCCATGTTGATGCCGCTTATCGGCTTGATACAAATTGATTTGATATTTAGTATTTTATATATAGATATTAATGTTATTTTATATATTATTAATTTATGTAGAACATAATTTAGTATAGCATTTAATTAATAGGATCTGCCTCGTGTTGACCAGACAATCAATTAGATTCATCATCATTAGACAAGTACAATTGCAATACAACCAAGTGCAGTTAGAATCCAATCAGGTAGTGCAAGGTAATGTAAAGTGCAGGTATAACAAGTAATATATACCTTAAGCACACAAAAAGTACTTTCGACCTCAACATAAGAAACTTCCTGGTAGCCCAATCAGAGTGGTCTCAGAGTTGTGTGCAGTGTGCAGTGTACAGTGCCCCTGTATACAAACAGTGCCCCTGTGTTTGCCATTTGAACAAATGACGCAACATCGATGAATAACATTAGCAGCTGGTGTAGATATCAGCAGATACACACCTTCCTGTGTCTGCATTAGTTTCCTGTTGATGAAGGTTAACTTGCCTGTGTGATATTCACTGAAAAGCAAAACCGGTCTCACACTGAGCATGGCCTTGAAATGGAGAGCATTCTGAAGTGGTTAAAAAAACGGTGTTAGTTGCTGAACATGACAAAATGTGTCTGCTTGTGCGTGTGTGTGCTTGTCTATTCTTGTTCATGTTGAACAAGAAATTTGGTGAGTTTTAATTAAAATCGGTCAATCTGAAGCCTTTGGAGACTGTCGTTAAGACATATCTCCATCATGACTTAAATGATAGATCAATAAGCAACATGACTTTTGGAAGTCCTCTGAAATATCGAGGCCCTGAAGACAGAATGCACAAACCGCCACTTGCAGCGACACTATGAATGACTATAAATACCACAGACCGTGCGCACATTTCACTAGCGCGGCATCAAAGTGGCTATAAATACTGCTCTGTGCTCCCGTCCCGGTGCCTAGGAGCCTCCGACGGTCGGTGAAAGACAGGGGCCTGCTGAAGTACCTGAGCGGGGAGTGGTTCTACGAGACCAAGTCTCTGCGCCATCTGGACCGCATCCACGGCTGTGACATCATCCGGGCCTCCATAAGGCATAAGCACAAACCCGTCACCCTGCGTGAGTGACCCAGGAACGGGCACACCACCCACACACAAATGCACACACCTTTTGGGCATGTGCACACGTGTTTTGAAAAGCGTAGGGGTGGTTGTTTGCTTTATTTGGTTAAGAGTTCAATGGATTTGCAGGTTTTGTCTGGAACAGCAGTGAACGTGAAGGAAGATTTGCACACTTAGAAAAAAAAACTGGCTATTTACTAAATTACATCTTAAGACAACAAGTTAAGCCGTGGGATATAGAAACAAGCGGTGACAGGTTGGCATGCTGTGTGTATAGGATGCAGCAGCCTATGTTAGCTGGGCAAGTTCCAAATCCTGGGATTACAATGTTGAGCCTTATTAAAATGTTATCGCCTACCTCTTAGGTTGAGATAGTTGATTAACTCGTTCTGCAAAAACATACATTTTGCTGGTGGCCTGTCCCTGGCTGGGGCTGTCGCCGGAAATGTCCCTACTTCACTAAAAATGTGATTTGAAAAATATAAGAATGCATTTTTAAATCGCAGAGAATGATTCTGTATTCGAGGGCTCACTTTGGCTTGTTTTACCTTGTTAACCAACACTTAAAACACAACCTAGTAAACCAATGGGCATGTACTGCCAAATATTTTATTACATTACTGTATTTACCATGACAAGAATAGGCAAAATGTGATTATGTCCTGTTTGATTATTTCAGAAATAATATTGTCCCCGTTTTTCATTTCAGAAGCTTATGCAAAATCTCATCATTATTTCAAAAACATCAGTGTTAATATAGTTTTCACATTTTATTCATCAGATTCATGAGTTTTTTTGGATGCATATTTTAGAAAAAATACATTACAAAAGAACAATATCTAGCCAAAAGTATAGACAGTACAGTATTACCAACCTTGGTGTGTACATTTATTTGTATGTGTTTCAGTGGAGCTGTCACAGATGCTCCCTGAGAAACCAAGCTTTGTAGCCAGTGGTAACCGGGAAGTGTACATCCCCCCTGAGCTCTGTGGTCTCATCCCGGAGGACCCTCAGAACAGAAGGTGAGGCCTGGGCCTACGCTCAGACATGTTCACAATAGAGCCAAATACGTTTTTTTGTTTATGCGTTTGGTTTTGGATTATCCGGACCGATTATTTGAACGCAGGCATTCAAAGTGATGTTAGTTTTGAAAAGCAGAAAAATTGAACTTTGTACTGTGAGGCCTAGCCATGAATGCAATAACTCAAGACTTGCATAACATCCAGAGCAAAAAGGGTAATTATGCGATTAGTGCAGGTTCTAGTAGAAAACTAAAAGCATTGTACAGTTAATATTGTGCAGCCTGGTACATGACTGCTGACGTAATGCCTTCCTAGCCGGTCATCAGTGCAATTAAACTGCTGGGTCTGATGACCCATGCCCCTCTGTAGTCAATTACCAGCCCTCTTGTGAGAAGCTAACACGAAGCTAACACAAAACTGTTTTTATGCTTCCAGAAAAAAATAATCCACACCCTTATGACCTATCCGAAATATGTCGGTATAACAGGATCTGAATGGAGAATGTGAGACTTTCACCCTTTTATGGGTAGGGTGTGTGATGTTTTGACTGTGTTATTCAGAACCCAATTAGATCCATCACTCACCATCTATAATCAAAAGCTTTATTGATTTTTTTATTTTTTTATTTGGTTTACTGTCAGTTATGAAAGTTTTGAAAGCGATCCAAAGTGATGCGTGCAATTCTCCATATATAAAATTTCTCATTAACATACTTGTTATTACATTTACATATTACATATTTATTAACATTTCTGTGATAGTAGGGAATCAAAGTGTCAACTATCAGTTTCAACTGCTAAAAACTATGTTAATTGTTCTGAGACACAGGCAACAAACAATTTGCATTTAATCTCGTCATGTTGTCGTAAAGTCCATCACAAGTTTTACTAGTTTTGGTTCACATACCAGCAAATTACATGGCTGTAGCTAGTAGTGAGAGAGGAGAGAAACGGTACGCTTGTAAGAGCCTTGGCCTCATTAATCCGCTTGTACGGTCACAAACTCACATGCTCTGGTTTTTTTCCACAGAATTTGAGGAGCAGACATACTCCTAACACACACACACAGACACACACACACGCATGCACGCACACACACATGCACACACACACACACACACACACACACACACACACACACACGCACACACGCACACACACACACACACACACACACAC
>JAOPUD010000145.1:12485360-12499539 GCA_027122715.1 Trisopterus minutus | reverse complement strand
CACACACACACACACACACACACGCACACACGCACACACACACACACACACACACACATGCACACATGCATGCACACACGTGCATGACACTCATGCATGCACAAAAATGCACACACACATGCAAAAATAATTTTAGAAATTATGTGTAAAAAATAATTTCTACTTATTTTTTACACAAAAATAAAAAATAAGTAGAAAGATCATGCTGCATTTGCAGCATAGTCAGTTCAGGTAGACACGTGTGTGTGTGTGTGTGTGTGTGTGTGTGTGTGTGTGTGTGTGTGTGTTTGTCAGGTGTTCGTAGTATTAGCCTTTTCCTGAAATTGCTTATACAAAAAAACACTTATTTAAGCAAGAGAAGGAAAGACCGATTGGTACCGTACTTACGCTTAATTACTGTACATTGGAAATACAAAAGAAAGCACTGATTGTTTAGTTCATGTGATTAGAATTTTCATGTGATTAGGACCAACCCTCCACTTCGTCAGCAAGCCTGACATGTTAGCCTGAACATTGATTCAAATCAGTCCTGATGCAACTGATGTTATTTAGGTCTGCAGAGAGTAGACGTGAGTATCTGCAGGAAGAACCTGATGATTGTTGGTTTTCACTTGATGTTTTGTAGTCATTTGATGTATTTTGTCTATTCCTAAAGAAATGATAACTGGAGTTCATATGAGTGCTCAAAAGAGACACCCTCAACGAATATACAGTCCCCCACAAAGGTAGAGTATTCAGTTCTGCCAAACATAAACAAACTACAGAAAAATAACTGTCACCTATGTTCTTACGTCATCTTCACCCTTGTCTCCTAGCAGCAAAGAAAGAACCCTTTCAACTGGGAGGCCCATGCCCCTACTAAGCCCTCAGAAGTGACTGGAGACCCAGCGAGGGAAAACAATGAGAAGGCAGTGGAAGAACCGCTCGTCCCCACGCCTGCTCACCATGAGGGTGAGCTCTCAGCAATGCCAATGCTTAAATCAGCAGAACTTAGACAACTGGAGAACAACATTGTGGTTGCATTCCATAGTTTGCGCAGATATATTGTAACAAATGTCATATTTTATGTTTTGGACAAAGCGGGCGTCTTGACAGTCAAAGCATTTTCTATGCAAACCAGTGTAAGTGTAAGTAATACAGTGGTGTCATGGCTGGTTCTACGCGTGCTTTAGCTGTTGCTAAATATTTAACAGCATATTAACTTGCGACGGCTAGCATGAACATTAACTGCATGGCGGTTGACAAGCATATACTTGCAATTTCTCATCTCTGGTATATTCTCCCTGAAATGGTTCTGTCTTCCTTTGCTATTTTTTTTTTACCCAAAACAGACTTAGTCCCATAGATGATTGGGACCATTACATCATGATCTTCTGCATTTAATCTGTCCAAGATATACACATAGTTTTGACATCCATAGTTGGCAATCTTAGCCTTTGGTGGAATAATTGAACGCTGAAGGTAGCTTGAAAGTGACAATTCAACAGTTTAGGAAATGTTGTTTTCAAGTGGTGGCTTCACTTTTTAGTGGACAGTCTTTTAGAGTCTCAAGTCTTTGTTTTCATGCAGGTCCTCAGATCAACGGCGTGGGAGAGGGTTGAGTGTTAGTGAGCGTTTCCCAGGGATTGCCATTAATGCATATTCTAATACGCAGAGGTCCAAGATTAGCTGGGATTACTCAGAAATACATTCCAGTGGCATAATCTCCCCTGCATGACTTCTCTCAGCAGGAAAGCGTTCTAGGAAGACATGGAATTTGAAACAGAACTAATTGATGAATATTTTTGTTTTGAATTTATCAACTTAATTAAAATATGTGCCATATAATGTAAAACAAAGCATAAAGACAAAGAACATCATATAATATAATATACAATAGAAATTCTAAGCTACCGGACATTACATAACATTGTTGTTAAGTAAAGGATTCTGTTCATCATAATGTGGTTTCTGGTTTCCCTTTCGTTTGTTTCAGAGCCTTTATCCTCGGCAGAATATTCCCTATCTTATGCTACTAACCCAAACCAAGAGCCCCTTGAATCGATCCCAGAAGAGGCCACCTACACATCCAGCCCCTTCCCAGTGTACAGAAGGACAACACTCTTTACCTTATCGCAGGACGGAGCTAGTCATGCTCCCTATCCAACCCCTAGGGGCATCCTTAAGGTCATGTCCGACCAGGACTCCACAGACTCTCTGGTCTCCGCCGGCGCAGTCCCCCAGAGCCCCCTAGACCGGGGCTCTGCTGCTGAGGACGCAGGCCCCACGGGGAGGGACGCCCTGGGGAAACAGGTGAGGTTCGGTCCTGCGTTGGGCCAAGGTGAGCCCCAGCCTGGAGAGCACAGTCTGCTGGACGTGGATCATGTGGTGGGTTCCCCGTCATCGGAGAACAACAATGATGGTGGTACCGCGGCCGTGTGCAGGCCTTTACTTAGACAGGTGGCTGTGGGCTCTCAGGAGATACATGTCCTGAAGCCAGAAGTCAGTGCACAACAGGTCCCTGGTGGTAAGAGTTTCCTTCAAACCAATGTGCCGTCCAATGAACTTCTGATCAATTACAATTTAAAACAAATGCAGCTTGAATCAATCACTTCACAAAATCACACAAAAAACACAAATTTGTTCCAAGGCTTCCTTTTACAATGGTTGTCGCCTACTTATTACCTTTTTAATTTTTTTGGTTTGTTTTCTGCATGAACTATAATTAACCTGCTTTTTATGTGCAGCTTTTCTTGATTGCGATGCAAATATCATGTTGGTGCTTTTCGTCTCTGTCATGTATTTTCTAACATACTTTCCTTATTGCTTCACTGATTGTTGCATAACTTAACTAATTTATTGTTAAACAGACATTATCGTTTAGTATCAGACTAAGTGGTAATGACAGTTGACAATACCATTTGTCATTTTATGAATTGTTTGTGTTTGATTTCATTTACACGTAGAATCTTGCCATTAATATTATAATATGAAATTAATTGTGAAATTAATTATTAATTATATTAATTATAATATTCATTCAGATGAAGACCTACCTAAACTTCTGTTTGATTAAGTCTCTATTTTGTTGTTTGTTGACCATACTTTTGATAATCAAAACATTGTTTGAAAGGATAGTTTTGAGAATGCTGATCAAACCCAATTATCTACACTGTAATCACAACTTATATGACAGTATATTAATGAAAAGTATATATCTGGTATTTATTTTAATTGAGATAATGTTCATAGTGTTCATCCAACCGATGACTTCCCATCTTTTGCAGATCTATCAGAGCAGTATCATGACCAGTTCCCCCAAGTGTCCAAGCCTCTTTCAACTGAGCAGGAGTCAGGTAAGGCTTCTTACCTGGAGAACAGTACTGAAGAGGATGCTCATGCCCAGGCCAAAGCCAGAGAATGGTTTAAAATGTGTACAAGAGACAACGTAACATCCCAGACTCCTATTGAGATAGCTGACAATTCAATAAAACCCCAGATCTCCCCAACAGCCGCCCACAGTGGTCAATTGGACAATCAAATCAACCCTGCTTGGATCAATGAAGAAGTAAAGTCTCCAGTGCCAAAAGGGGTCACATCACTGAACCACACAGCCTTACAAAACACTGCTTTTAAAGACAGCAACGCTTCATCATTAGACACAGGCTCAGATCCACAACAGGAACCAATGGAAAGTGAAGAAGATGTGGCACAGAAATTATCCAACCTCAAGGCCTTCTGGGAAAAAGAAAACATTGGACCGAAAGTGATCTTCACCACAGAGCAAGCTATGACCGACAGCACTAAGAAGATCTCGACCGAAGATGCAACCCATGATAACGCAGGGTCTATGACAGAATTGACCCGGCACTATGGAACAGCCCAGTCTGATGACGAAACGTTCTTTCAAGAGAATGAAAGTGCTAACGACTTGTTGGATTTACCTAAAGAAGATGGCACATATCGCGCACATCCAATCCTCATCAATGACGAGACGGATGAATCCCTTGCAGGATCAGTTAAAGATTTCCAGGAAAACAACCTCTCTGGTCCTTTGATGTGTTCCTCACTAATTCCTGAAGACCAAGAAGACATGCCCACGATGATTACAGATCTCAAGGGCTTTTGGGAGAAAGAGTACACCGGACCAAAGATCATTGTTGCAAAAGTTAAGGAGGCATCGAGCAGTGCAGATCATTCTAGTCCAAACAGATCAGAAGACCTCCTCAGCAAAGTATGCATCTCCCAACCAGACCTGAATGAAGAGGTAGAGAACCCTAACAATAAAGCAAGCACTAAACCCATGATTGGGAAGGGCTTTGTTCCTAAGAGTTTGGGGAAATCAAAGTTGAGTAAACTCAGCCATGAAAGTGAATTTTGCGAAAGGCCCCTCAGTCCTATTATGTCTCAGTCTTCACGATCCAGAGACTCTTCCGACGATGAACTCAGAAGGAGTCCTGCCAAGACTTGTCATCCAAAGGTCCTAGTCAGGGAATCCTCTCTGCCAAGGGGATCTGCTGTTGACGGTTCTCCCTTGAAAACCTTTCCGATTGACATTGCTCTGGAACCTAAAGACGACAAGGAAGAGGGTGGAAGGCCAACATCAGCACCTAGGCAAAGAACAGATCCATCAGATGAAGCAAAAGGAACAGGATCGACTAGCATACCCAGCGAAGATATCCTCTCCCGATGTCTACCACTATCTCCTGAGGATTCTGAGAAGCAAACACCACCTGAATCGCCCAACCCTCTTGCTAGATCTTTTGTTCCTGATGATTATCAGCACTATCTTGGTTCACCCGAAAAGGCCCATCGCCCTCCATTTGAAGAGGATGAAAAGCACCTTTCCAGTCCTGTTTCTGTGTGTGATGCTAAGAGTAAGCCCCGACGTCCTCTTAAACGCCAAGGGGCAACCTATGGCAAGACTATGATTGAGGGTAATCATTCTCGCATCAGATCTTGGATTGCACAAAATGCTGGAAGCTCTTCTCACGAAGACAAAACAACCAGCGCCCCGTCCGAATTTCGGGCAAGTTCAGGCAGTGAGCTTTTAAAATTCTTATCCTCAATTCCTCTAGATATAACTTAGAGAGTAACTTGTAACTGGTGAAATTTCCAACGCAAATCATAATAGCCATGTGGGATCCAGTAATGCAAACTTTGAATAACTACAAGTTTTCAACGCTAACCCATTAACAACCTGTTGAGTATAGTAAATGGTCAAATTCTTCGCTAGTATATAACAGTAAATGGTCAAATTCTTCGCTTTAAAGATACTCTATACTCCTGAATTTAAATTTCTTCTACTTTATTGTTCAGTGTACTTTCAGGAATCAAACCATCAATGGAGGTCATCTGGTTAACCCCTTATGTGAATATATATCTGCAAATAAACTTACCCTGATTTAGAAATGTAGCTATTTTCTTAACATATTTAGTAAGAAATCATAAAGAGTTTCAATTTAATGTATATTCATTAATATCCATCCAATGTAAAGTTTTCAAAACCACTGATTGCCAATTTACAATTTACAACTCAATGACAAACGACATGAATCGGTTCAGTGCAATCTCAAACTGTAGGTGTCTTTTTCCCGGAGTTGATTGTGTTTTGTTTGTGGCAGGTTATGATGATGATGATTCTAGCCCTGTCAGGTCAGCCCCAAAACAGAGACCAATGTCTATGTCCCAGAGCATGGAGAACCTTGGCGCACGCACAGGTAAAAGATGCCCTGTTTTCACTTTGCTGCCCAAAACATTATATTGTATCGTTATATGGCAGCAGCCACTTCTTCACTATTGTATTCCGTTTGTTTCCCTGTTTCACTGATACTTAGCAGTATGTAGTCCTAGTCCACAGTACAGATTGATTTGCGTGTGTCTGGTATACCAAGATTAATCCCTTGTAAACTTTTCTTAGACGAAGACAAAGGCCAAGGCAGCTCTCTGGGACAGCTGAATCTGAGTTTGGATGATGGTAAGAATCAACCATCATAACAATTTTGTATTACACATTGAAAACAAAAGGAACGCAATCAAAATGCTGTTGTTTATGTATGTGTGTGTGTGTTTATCTTAGTGGTTATAACTTCAATATCTGCTGTTTGGTACATGGCCAGAATTAACCCCCCTCCTGTCAAAACTGCACCCACACTGGTTAACGTAAGGGAACGTAAATAGGGACAATACCACAGTGGTGTGAACTACTGTACCCCCTCCCGTTGCTAAAACATACCGATAGTATTTTTCTTCCCCTAGTCGGGGCTGCGGTGCCGCCTGCCTCTCTCCTCCTCCCAGACCCCCTGCAGGCTCGGAGGATGAGTAAATCCGTCCCTGCTCTGCAGCTGGAAGAGGTGATGGAAGAGCCCGCGACTCATTTCCACACACAACCGACTTCAATGGCTTTGTTCACTGCTGCCCTGCTTGTGGGTCCCTGTGTTCTCTCAATCTCGTCCCTCACTCTGCAGACGGATGACGACGACGACGACAACGACTCATTTGGCACCAAACCCAGGAGGAGAACGGCCAGCGTTGTGTCCAACCTCAGCCTCTCCTCGGGCCTGGCTTCCATGTCCTCTGTATATCCTCCACCCGACACGCGCCATTTTGTCACGGCCCACTGCTATGCTGGCACTTTATTGATGTGTCTTGAATGTCCATTAAATATGTTTGATGAATAAGAGTAGAGGCACAAAAGAGGCGCCATCTTACATTTTTACCACTGGGGTTTTCACTTTTAGGGGAGCAGTAGCTATTACAATGGTCACGTGATCATATGGACAGATGAGAAAAACCCATTCTCATAAATCATTTTACTGAACCATATCATTAATATCCTAAGGAATAGGTTAATGTCCCGGTAATTACGTCTGTTGAATAATTAACATTTGCTTGAATTCATAATCAGCTTCCATATGTATTTTCGTTTTTTATTTCATTCTTTTAAATCATTGCTTTGTCAAAGTTGCAATGTATAAGATTGAGCCCCTCCCAGTTAATAGGGATACTTTCTGAATTCGAGTTGTAGGGGTTCTGGATGTGTCGATAGCAAAGATTCTTGTTTAAAAAGAGCTGGCCAGCCTTTTTTTATTTGTAGTTTGTATCAGTTATAGGATGGGATTTGATATATAACATTACTGAAATCAATATCGAACAGCATCAACTACAGATATGTACAGCTTAAATGTAAGCGACAAACTAATTGAAATTTCACACATTGCGACTTTAACCAATGGAAAGTAGAACGTGGCATAAAATAACAATCATCTCTTTTGCACGCATGTGAACACAGTAGAGCAAAGCCCCACCACAAAGCGCACCATTTGACGTCCAGACGGTAATCACACAAACACGTTTCCTTCTTTGTTTTGGCTTTCCAATGACAGGTCAGTGGCAGCATGACCAGCATCAGCCATGGAGACCTCGGGGACATTGAAGTGCAGGGCACAATGCAGTTTGCGTTGAACTATGTCCAGAAGCTGGGTGAGTTGCAGATTTTCGTGGTCCAGTGCAGAGACCTGGCACTGGCAGAACCCAAGAAGAGCCGCTCTGACCCGTGAGTCCACAGTATAGAAAGCAAATGTATCAAATATCATCATCACAGTGCAATGTAGTATTAACATATTGACGTTAGATACATGATTTATTTTTTATTTCAGGTATGTCAAGTGCTACCTTATCCCTGATAAAACTAAGTTGGGAAAGAGAAAGACCACAGTGAAAAAGAGGACGTTGAATCCCTCCTATAATGAAATACTCAGGGTAAGAAATTAAGCTCTGCTACTTCAATCCAAGTATTGGATGTCCAAGTATCCTGTACAAAGTTGTTTCTACAAGTGGGACAGGGTGTTTTTCACACACTCCTCTGTAGACCACAGACTGTTACACACATATCTTCTTGTAAGGCTCTTGATACAATAATTTTTCATGATTTCATGAAAAAATCTAAAGCATGTGGGAAACTGTCATATTCATCCCTTTTTTCAAAGAAATAATTCAACGATCAAAATTACATCTTTATCAGGAAATGTTATTTCATTGTGGTTTGCACTCCATGCATGCACAATATTGCCAGTTGTTTCTAAAGTGTGATGACATTACAGCCATAGATTGGTAGATATCTTAGAACATCATTATAATAACTTGGCAAAACTAGAAACGACTACATGGTTTGCCCCAGGCCAACAAGACATTAGATACAAGATTAGCAACAACTGTAGACTCATTCGATTTCAAAAGAATGTAAATCATATTAATGATTGAAATAAAATGTAAGTTGCCCTTCATTTTTGTAAACAAGATTTGTACGACATTCATAAATGATGTTATTTGTTAGACGCTAAACCACAGAGGTACCAGACTCATTTGTTAGACTCTCTCCACTGCACTTTGTCCTATTCATCTTATTCTTATTCATTTCTCCTCTTCCTGCAGTTTAAGATCCTAATGGAAGTGCTGAAAATGCAGAAGCTCAACATCTCGGTGTGGCACAATGACACGTTTGGACGCAACAGCTTCCTTGGCGAGATCAGCTTGGATTTATCTGAGTGGGACTTTGGCAACACCCAGATAAACGACTATGCACTTACACCACGGGTATGGGCGATCTAGCGATTGAAATTCATGTTGGATGTCTGCATTACTTCAGCACATGAGAGGTTTTGTCTATTTATGTAGACTCGTTTATACTTGCTGTCAAATCCATAAATCTCATATGATGAAGCCTGCAACTGAATATGTATGTTTTTAATGACGTCTTCCAACAGAAGTGTCTTGATTGCCTGATATATATATATATATATATATATATATATATATATATGGGGCTTTTTTATCCCTCAACCCCTTTTACAATTTGTTTCTCCAGCAGTTCCCATCTCCGCTGGCTGAGCGCGCCACGCCCACCAACAAGACGGGGCAGATGAGGGTAGCCCTGCGCTACCTTCCCCAGCCCTCCCACGGTGAGCCGGACACCATTCTCTTTGTAATGCGGAAGGTTCAGTCGTGTTTTGTTTGCGTTTTGACCTCCCATCTCTACCTGTAGGCAAGAAGTCATCCAAGATGGATCCGGGCGAGGTGCAGATCTGGGTGAAGGACTGCAAAGACCTCCCGCCGGCCAGAGGGGTCATCATTGACCCTTTTGTAAAATGGTGGGTTTTTTATTTCTTACTTGTTAGATTCCCAATATTTATATTATAGTCTCATGAATGTGATATCAATGTGGGTACCTGTTTGGACTGATATTTTAGGCTTTTTAATTTATTTAATTAACCACATTTATCTGACACGACGAATAGTGAATCCAGATCCGTACCGTTAAGGATGTACAGGTAGACTGCAGAAACGGAATATCGAACCCTGGACCGTTCAGCTGAAAGTGGAGCACTCTAGGATCCGCTTAGTCCCCCCGCCCTAGTGCCCCTACGACACGATCTGACACAAATACCGCAACGCTTCATTCGCCGTTGGTAAAGTGTGACCGAGGACTAAACCGGCATCCCCTCTCCCCCCACTGTGGCAGCACTGTACTCCCTGACACCAGCAAGAAGAGCCGGCAGAAGACCCGCGTGGTGAAGCGCACGGCCAACCCCATGTTCAACCACACCATGGTGTACGACGGCTTCCGCCCGGAGGACCTGAGGGAGGCCTGCGCCGAGATCACGGTGTGGGACCACGACCGGCTCCACAACCACTACATCGGCGGCCTCAGGCTGGGTCTCGGAGCAGGTGAGACGTCGACAGTGGTCGTCCATTGGTCCGCCGCTAGATGGTTCTCCGCGGGCCTCTCTCTGACCAGAACCTGTCGAAAGGGGGAGTGATCGAGGGTTATTTTGTGAGCTAATGTTCATAAGGTTACTAGCTTATGAACCTCAGTCGACGGACACTTTATTCGACGGACACTTTACCATATAGAACTGGACACTATATATATACAGTATATATATAGCAAGGTAACCTTTTTTATTGTATAAGTTAGCAGCAAGTAGTGTGTGTTTATGGGAATGCGTGTTTTTTTTTAAACTGTGTTTCTTAATGTCTCCCTGTTCAATTTGTAATGATATAGTGTTGTGCTCATGAAGTCCATTTCCTCTGTCTGCCCATTCAGGTAAGAGTTATGGAGCAGAAGTAGACTGGATGGATTCTTCTGAACCTGAAACCAACCTATGGGAGAAGATGATGGGCTCTGAGGGAGAATGGGTGGAAGACATTCTGCCTCTGAGATCATTTGTGGTGGCAAAAAGCAGGGCCAAGTGAATTGAAACTAAATGGAAAGTAAAATAATATGTGTGCGGACGCAATGATATATATGGAACAAAACAGATGGAACCATTAACAGAAGACTGTAATGTGCTTCCTGTTAATTTGTTCCACAAGGCAAAGTGAGTCAGTCCTATGTATCATACTTGATATGATTAACAGTCCAGTAGAGCACATCCCCCCCCCCCCCCCCCCCACACACACACACACACACACACACACACACACACACACATACCATTTGATATACCATATTGTATATTGACAAATCACTTTAATCCAGAATCAAAACATCACTGATTGATGATCATGAATGATTTGTTTAAAGACCTTTGTACTGTAATGTACTCCTTATTTGAACGCTGCATGTCTTCAATAAACAGTACATGAAAACAATTCACAAGTGGAGATTTGGTCACTGCATGAAATACATGTACATTTGGATACCTCATGGCTACGATAGGAAACTTTCCAGTTCCGTTACATGAGACCGCATAGACAACAAAATTGTGTATGCATGTGCTGTGGTGTAAGCTTTCTAGTAAGGATTTATCAGCTTGTAGTCATAACTTCGGATGTTCCAAGCATCAAACCACGACACCAACACATCCCGAGGGGAACGATTAGGATTGGCTGCTGGCTGAAGGGACAGAACGAGAAAATCCTGTTTAATAATCTTCAAATCAACAGACACAGAGAAATAATCCATGTATGTTTAAACATGTCAGTAGTAGTGCTGAGAAGCATTAGACATGCTACTTGGTGAGGGGGATTTATTGGCAAATCATTGCACAGTGGTGGTTCACTAGCCAAAAAAGCTGCAAAGGGGGGGAAAGAGCTTTGGCTGAAAAAGCAGTTTGATAAATGTTTTCATCCACACTAGGAACTCTAAAGTAATTTAATGCTTATACAAATTTTAAATCTGATAATGCAGTTGTACTATTCACAAGGGCACAATATGCAGCTTATTTGTTATATACTGTAGAAAAAATATGGATGATTTCATGTTTGTGTGAGGCCTTTTTCTTTCTAAAATTAAAAATTTTAGAATGTGTGTGTTATTTGAGTAACTTTATTCTAGCATTCTAGTGATTTTAACACGTCCTGGGTAAAATTGGTTGAAGTGCTTATCATAGTGTTCTGAGGACATGCTTATTAGATCATTATACAGTTTGATACCGGTTTTAGAATGCTTGACGTTCTGACTATATCCACTTGGGGGCAGTGTGGTGGTCCTGACCATCAGTAGAAAGTCATCGCCATGAATTATGATTTTTTGATTCAGTATTTAGCAGCCAACATTTATAAAATAAAACATAACGTATACGGTAATCGTGTAGCGAAATATCCATATCGATATATTTGTTCAGAAATAATACAAATAGGTAGCAGGCAAATGCATTGCATGCGTTTGAACATGTTCATAATTAACCTGCATCTTCCATCATGCCGAATAAAAGTATAATATACAACGAAATAAATATTGTGTTTTGTTAGTTCGTTTGTTTGTTTGAAATAGGGAGCTACTGAACAATTCATGCGGGGCATTCAATAATCGCTATTTGAAATAAATATTCGAAATGAGTATTCAAGTGAGGAATTTATCATCATGGGTAACAGGTTTGGTCAATATTAATTTTGTCATCTGATTTAGTGCTCAAAATAAAACAGCCAATTTTAATTCGGCTTCCATGGCTTAGGTGAAAGTATGGGAGATGCTCAAATTATGTATATCATTAGGAAAATATTCTCATGACGGTTCATGATTCAAACAAAAAGGTAAACTGTCTTATTATCTTTAATAAACGAACACGTCGGCCCTCATTCCTCAGCAGATTTCCCCTTCAATCTGACAGCTGTGCTCCAGGCAAATCCTACTCCTTCCCATTTTCCTTTCCTTTCTGATGCACTATGCAGCCAAACACGTGTGCTACGGTTAAACTCTAACCTCTCCACAGGCCCGACCTTGGGATTGGCTAAGACTTCACGATGCGACAAGAAATCCCGCCGTCCGATTGGCCCTCGCCTCCTGTCAATCGGGGCGGGCAACAGATAACGAGCGACCAGCCTGTGCGTCGTTGCTAAGGTAAGTTAAAACTGGTAGTGATGCTGTCACTTCCCACTGCCAATGCCGCTGCACGTAATTAAGGAATAGAAATGTGGCAGTGCGAGGATTCAGCGACCCGCCGGGGAACACCGCTTTGGTCGGGGGACATGTCTAGCCAATACACATAAATACATGGACCATGTAAATACGGGTTTACATTGGAGAACCATGCATTTGCTGTGTTTCTCCCACTGTTGGCAGGCAGGTATTCTCCTACAGGCGTCGCACTGCCGGGAAAGCCTATCTCTTCATTTGCAATGTTGCCTTGTTGTTTAGCATGATGATGGCTAGCTCTCCCATTGGGCCATGCATGTTTTTTTTTGAATTTGAAGCGACAATAGTTAGTCACTGTAAATGTTGTATCTAAGAGATGACAATAACTTGTCTGAAGCGAAAAACGCATTCCAGCACAAGTTGAAGCCGCCCGACCAGCCCCAGAGGCTGGCGTGTCGGAGACGTTTTCTCAAGCAAACACGGCGAAAAAGACGCTGTTTATCTTTCTCTTATTGATCGTCCAGCTCTGTGTGTGGGTGAACTTTAATGTTTAGTTGCGTGGATTTGCGGCTTTTTTTGGGCGTGGTACACAATACTATATATACATTTTTTTTCTGGACGGGAGGGTGGGGGATATTCGGATAACAGAATATAACAAGTTTCAGGTGTAGACACGATTTTGGCACGACGCCAATACGATTCAATCCCAAAATGTGATGTGGATGAAAGGCGGGACGGGCGACACCATCAACAACTCCTACTGTGCACAGTGAGCCACCAGGATCAGCCGGATCATACCTCGGACAAGCCTATTGCACCTGTCAACACACACACACACGCACACACACGCACACACACACCCCTCGTCATGGAATAGCACAACCAGCTGCAGCTTACTTTTGGGTCAACTATGAGGAGGATTTTACGGCTTGTGGTGTGTGCACTCGCCGGTCGTTTCGGTGCCTGTATCCTCCTTTCTTGGCGAAATGCTTGTGGACTAGCGACGAGAAGAGTCATGGCAGTGGATAACCTACATCACCCCATCCTATCCGCCGCTCGTCTTACCGCAGACGGGCTTGTTTTGCAGTAGAACTTCCCTCCTGCAAATTGCACGTTTCCCCCCGATCCCCCGATGACTTTACTTCTCCAGACGAAATGAAGTTGTTGAGTACGAACTGAGGATTGAACTGGCGTGCTTTTAAAGCAAAAGTGGCGTACGGAGTCAATCATGCCTGTTAGGAAAAAAGGTAAGTTACATTCAGCACCAGCACCCACAACTAGTAGCCTACAAAACAAAGCAATTTGACATTAGTTTCCTCACTAGTGTTTACGTTTTTTTGACTAGTGAGTATTTAATGGAATTATATACGTCCATATATTCAGGAGAATTTGTTTTGATTATGAAGTAACTTTTTCCATAAGATCGAACATTCTACACATATTTAATTTACACATTTGTTAAAGGAGAAGGACCTATACACTTAGCCCTATATGCATCAGTAGGTGAGATTATCTTTGGTCTTGGGATATAAATAATGATATTGATGATTCATGACTTCTGATTGATTGCTTATCCAAGATGAGGGTGAGCTTGATTGACTTCTGAAGTTTTCAGTCTTCATTCCAGATTCTTTGAAATGCTGATATTCGTTGTGACAATGTGACAAAGACTACTGTTTCAATGTAACAATTTGCACAGACAAAAATGGGAATCCAAATGTCAGCATTGTACCTGCAAGGACCAGCCAATCAATACTAACAGTGGCATCAGTAACATGTCCCCACGAATTTGACCAGGCGGCTGAAAGTGCTTGAGTCTTCCAAGTGAACAACCTATGCCTT
>JAOPUD010000145.1:12341441-12360241 GCA_027122715.1 Trisopterus minutus | reverse complement strand
GGTGAGGCCCCGCCCGCCCGCACCCCCCCCCGCCACCCCGCCCACACCCCCACCAATGGGAACGCTGCATCCATTTCTTCCGGGGGGGAGGTCGTCGGTTGTCCTTGACTTTCCCTTCTGTGCGTCCGTCTGTTCCAGGGCAAACACTGTATACTGGATGTGTCCGGGAACGCCATCAAGCGACTACAAGTAGCACAACTTTACCCTATCGCCATCTTCATCAAGCCCAAGTCGGTGGATTCATTAATGTGAGTACCGTGGCGTCTGCCAACTTTGTCAGCGTCCAAGTTTTATTTGATCTCGCCATTTTCCGAATTTGAGCAGCCTCTGGTGGCTTGAGATGTCGCTGCAGCCACAGCTGTATAATCTTCAGATGACACAGCTGTCGTCTGAAGATGAATGTAGCTTTAACTGTAGCGACAACTCAAGCCACTATAGGCGACTAATGGGACACACACAACTGCAAGTTTCACATCAATAATAAGGTTTTTCTCTCATCGGACTTGGCTGCTGCAGCCATGGTGGTGGTGATTGTAGAAGGGACCTAGAGTAGAGTATATGCTGTTGGTGGTGTGTGCGTCAGTTATCTCTCTGACAACAGGGACATGAACAAGAGGCTGACTGAGGAACAGGCCAGGAAGACGTTTGACAGAGCTCAGAAGCTAGAGCAAGAGTTTGGGGAATTCTTCACAGGTATGCTACTACTACTACTACTACTACTACTACTACTACTACTACTACTTCTACTACTACTACTACGTTACTAAATCAATAGTAAATAACAAAGTGTACTTCATTTATATAAAGTCAAATGACCTGTTATTATGTAATATTATATTAATATGTCTTACTGTAATGAAAGGCTGATAAATGAGCATGTACATCCTCGATGTATGAACCTTGCACAATAAACCAAAGATTGATTTATAAAAATGTAAAATGCAATATTATAATAATAAACATGCCCTACAGTGTTGTTGCATGTGTTGTGCTCCATCTTGTGTGCGTGTGTGCGCCTGTGTGTGTGTGTGTGTGTGTGTTTGTGTGTGTGTGTGCCTGCATACGTGTGTGTATGTGTGTGTACTGCAGCTCCTCTGAGAGTGTGTGTGTGTAACCCATTGCTTCCTCTCGGTTCCCAGCGCTGGTCCAAGGGGACACCCTAGAGGACATATACAACCACTGCAAGCAGGTCATAGAGGAGCATTCCGGACCCTACATCTGGATCCCCTCCAAGGAAAGACTATAACTCCCCACCTTCGCAGGGACTCTGGACTGCTAGAAACTAGTGATCATTTGTAACATACGATAACTCTATGGCGATGAATAGTCTTCTGATATAATTATTATTATTACCGGTATTATTATTATTATTACTGTGAATATTGTTTCTTTGTTTCATTTTTGTTCATTCTTTTTTTTTTCGGGTTTTATTTATTCGTTCAATTTTTTTCACTCTCAACATGATTGTTCCTGAATGTATACCACAAAGTGTTAGTCGACGTTTAGCTTCGAATACATCAACCGTTTGTGTATTTTTTGTTCATTCTTATTTTTGCCAAAAAAAAAAGAAAGAAAGAAACGACATGCAGCGGCAAGCGACAAAATAAACGTGGGGTTCATTTTGTCCTCAGCGACGCTCTGTGGAACTTCAGAAGCATTACACTGGATATGTTCAAGTGCGGGAAAAATGAGTCTGCCTACTAGTACCCTGCCCCCCCCCCCCCACACACACACACACACACACACGCACACACACCCACACCAACCAGCCCTTCCGATCGGCAGCCCGCTTAGCATGCAAATCTTCATGACCATCATCATCATCATCATCATCATCATCATCATCATCATCCCACAGCCCGGCTCACGTACGTACGCACCCCACCCCCCCACCCTCCATCTCATCTCACTGATGGGATCTTCCACGTGTGACACCCTGGGACTCGACTTATGGACCACACATTTTGCTTTGCTGTTTGTGTGCTCGTTCGATTGGGGTTTCGTTTTCTTTGCTGGCTTCGTTCCCCCTCCTGCCCTGCCCAGGATTAAAGTAGAGGAAGCGGTACGTGGCTGTGGGTTAGGTCGGGTGAGTCTGTGGCCATGGGGTTGGGTGGGCTAGAACAGCGCTCCACAAACACTGAGGTTCCCCTCCTGTCGCTTCAAGGTGGCGAGAGAACTAGAACTATATTTTGCTACTTGGATTCATTAAGTGGGAAGGGCACAAAAGCACAGAAGTATTTATTGAGTATATAACGTTGCGGTATCTACTGAACATTTAATTGAGTGTTGTATATAGCGATGGTGTCTGATTGGAGTCCTAGAGGGACCGCAGTGAGTGCAGTGGTGTGTGTTGGACAGGCATGAGGACGGACAGGCATGGGGGGACCATAATCTACCACATTAAACCCTGTTTTCTGGAACACAAATGTGCAGCGATGAAAATGAAGAACACTTTTTAGGAACTTTACAGATGTGCACTTATTGATAAGCAATATTGAAGCAGTGTAGGAATTCTATTTGAAATCATTCCCCAAAAATAGACAGAAAGAAATAAATACCTAATTTAAACTCTTGATATAAACACAACAGGCCTTTTGCTTCTGCTACTGGAAGGAAAGCTCAAGATGCACTCAAAAGGAAATAATCATCATCCTCCAAAAGATGGTATGGCTGGGCTTGACAAGTAACCATGACATCTCGGTGCTGTTGTCATTAGGGTGAAATAACGACCTCTTGTAGCCTGAACGCACAGGTTACTCCAGTCCAGCCAAGTCAATGTTACATAATACACAGACGCGTAATATTTTACACTGCAGCGGCTTGCCTTGTTTGACCTCTACTGGCTTCTACACTAGCCCATGACTCAAAGCGTCCAATACAATATCCTCTGCATTGGATTTAGAAGGCCAGTTGAGCAGAGTGCGTCAACACGATAGGTATGTTTCTACCCGGCGGCCATCTTTAAAGTGCCCTTAATCATTGCTCTAGTCACACGCCGCAAATGGCGTTTCATTCAAAACAAATAAATACAAACTTACAACACTTTAACCACCTCCCCCTATCCCCCTTCTTTTAATTGAGTCTGTTAAATGATATCAGGCTAGAGTTTAACCCACACACTATTTGTTTGATGTGGACACCGTTCTGTAGGACTGAGTTCAATTGGTTTGCTTGTTGTTGTCGACATGATGCAATTTCAACTCTGTCAAAACGGGATTACATTACCATGACATCAGAACACAAATCACCATTATGCAAAAGCATACATTGTTTATTATTTTTGGTGTGTGTGTATATATATATATATATATATATATATACACATAGTACTGTCTGGCATAATTTTCTTTCAATTTCCATAAATTATTGTTCACCACTTGCCTTAACAGAGTAGGTTTATATCCGAGATGAAAAATCTTGTAAATGTAACTTCCTTGAGAAATGATTTTATTTATTTTAAGAACGAATCTCAGCTCTGAGTAAATCCAAGGTTGAATATAATTATATTTAGATGTAGCTTTGTACTCAGTGACAGGTTGTTAGAGCAAAGTTTAGTTAAAGGTTTATTTATATTTTAGTTATCCTATCAGATATGCATGAGTACCGTGTTTGTGGCAACAATTCATTTTATGGATGACATTTAAATTAAAGGTGCCACAAGATTCCCCACAAAAAAGTCAGCAATATTGTTAAATACTTTATTTCAAAGAGTTCATAGTATATTTAAAACAACAAGGGTTTTCTAACCAGAGGATTGGGCCTTAGATTATTAATCCGTACAGTATAATAATACAATAACAAAGCTAATACTCACTAGCTAGTGTGGATCTTTAAGGAACACCTGACTAATAATTCTCCGATATCCCTTTTCCCCTCAAACAATTTCCAAAAAATTCAAAGCACCAATATTAACCACATCCACTCCGGTTGAAACAGGATAAGGAAAATCAGAATAAACGAATCCCATCTGGTCCCATTGTGAACTCAAATAATAGCAGAAGAAAGTGAAGGTGACTGAAAGTCATTGTTTGTCAACTCTTGGATCTTATAAAAGTTATAAAAGTTATTTCACGATAGTTGAATTCTTGGCAGTTACAATATATAATGTTTCCAAAACTGCCTTTTTAATCATTTGAAAATGCTCCCTAAAGTATATTATATCAGGTCAACACCATTATTCCTGTTTATTACACTTTAATGTAAAAAAATAAAAGATCTCTGTTGTTGCTCATAGTGAATTAATTTAACAATGTGTGTATAGGGTCTCAGAATAAGCTCACCCATTTGTTTGGTTTTCACTTCCAGCAATAGTTTGGTGACATTTTTAAACAAGCAATTAAGACATGCAGGATATAATGCATAGATATTTATTCATGAGAAAGATTACTTTGGGGGCAATGGTGTGTGTGTCTGGTTTATCCTTAGGACCTTTTCAGTTGAAATGTCCTTTTATTTATAAGGTAAACCAGGGCTTATAATGAAGGGGTATAGCCTATTTTCTTAATTAATCGATTCAGGAGCCTGTGGGCCTACTGTAACCAAGGAAGGATCATGCCCACTCTAAACAAACACGTTTTTTTTTCGACATAGGAGGTGGGAGGACACTCAATTATTATTTTTCCACTGAATGCTGTTTACTAATGCTGTTTTGTGTCACTTCCTGTGTTCTGAACCTCTGGGTGTATGGATTGCACTCGTACTTTACGGTACAACGTTAGCGGCTAGCTGAATCTGCTGCTGTTTGCTGTCCACTCTTCCATCACAGTGAATAAGTACGACTAGATCAGCCATTTGGATTTTCCAACCACTGAGTTTGTATTGCACATGAGTGGGCAATCCTGGCATAGAAGGACCAAGAGGTGGTGTTGCGTAGAGTTACAATGACATGAGAGCAGATTTCTATAGGCCTACTTCCATGTTTTGTATAAAGTGCAAGGCCTGTGAAAAAGCAGTTGAAGTGGTAAATAGAAAACAATATATAAAACGGTGGTGCCAATAGCACTTCTTTAACTTTTTGCGAGCAAATTGCACTTGCTGAGAATATATTAAAAAACATGTTCACATGAAACGTTTACAAAAATTCAGTGACAAAACAATTCAGCAACAGCTTTGTTGTCTGCTATTCAAGAAAAAAAAGGATTGCTTTTGTTTTGAGTTTGGTTGTTGATGTTGATTTTCTTTGCTTGAGGGTTGTTTGATAAGGGGTTGTTCTAGATTGCAGTACATTACATTACATTTCTTAGCAGTAGGAATATAATGGTCTTTTCTCAACACCATACTACGAAACAGGTTCAGCAAAACCCTGCCAGAGTTCAGCATAGAAGGCCACCTCGTTTTGGTTTTGTTGCTTCTAATTACATGGATGTTGTTTTTTGGTTTTGTTTTGTTCTTTAAACCTCCACGTCTATTCAATATCAAGATACAATGCACTTAAAACAAGGCACCGATATGCCATATCTGATTTACACATTTGATTGTAGCTTTTTGTTTGTTTGTTTCAGCTGAGTGATTATAGTTAAATCCGTGCAGGGCTGTACATTTTACATTTACATTGATTTAGCTTCTTGACAATAACAACAAAACTAAAGGAAATATATGATTTTGTCTCTTTTTATTCTGGACATTTGCATCTTTTCAGTGAAAACGTTTGAAACACTGAGGTTGTCTCTGCTCTCTGTTGTATGCACTTCTGGACGCTTTGATGAATACTACTTTAAGAGCATTTGCTGTATACAAGCCCTTACCACAGCAACCGTATTTTAAAGAGAAATGGACATTAAACATGTAAAATACTTTTAAATGCGTTTTGAATCTTTTCTTTCAGAATCTCCCGCTCTCCCCTCTATCTCTCTCTCCACTTATCCTTGGTTATTATTTGAAATGCTGTTCCATTATAATCAACATACACAAAACTCATCAGCCAAAGTGTGAATGTTTGTGGCTGACAGAGTGAAATGATTCTTAGCCAGTCTTTGCCTGCATTTTTGTAAGCATATCTTACATATTTTCACTGTTTAATGTGTGGTGTATTTGGAGGGGGATCTTAAAAGGCAAGCTGAGAAAACAGTGACCGACTTCCTCCACCAGAGGGCGGGGTTACAACGTGTTTAGCCTGAGGGGATGCATTTCTGAAACTGGGCAGGTTGGGTAGTCGTGTGCAAAGATGGGACAGGTTTGACGTAGTTCAAACAAACTACTCTACACCAACTCGTTTCACGAATGGCCTAATGGCGTGACCTGCATTGTACTCGTTCCAGTTAATCTGCGGTAGGTCTGAATGAAAAATAAAATAAATCCTATATTTAACTGTTTGATGCAGAACAGTTGAGTTATTTCAAGAGATTCAGAAGCAGTGGCAGAGTCTGATTTGTGTGGATGGAGAGAGCCCCTGAGCCCTGGATGTTGAGCATCTGAATGCCCTAGAACCCATAGTAATACAAAGTACACATGGTGCAGCGCAAGAGATATGCTGCACAACCACATCTCACCAAAGATATCCCCATTTGGATCTCTGTGATAAATCTGTTTATTAAATGCAGGTTATCAAACACTATATTGCGCATTGCTATGAGGTCTTGGAGTCGAAAGGGTCACGGATATGTTCTGTCCTCAGGCACTCATACCATAAAGCCAGGCGTGTTTATGGAGGACGGAAGTTTGGTTTCATTTCAGTAGTTACCAGGGAAGAGAATTTAAACTCTAATAGTGATGGCCGTTAATGGCTGTTTACAATCAAGTCTGGGTAGACTTAACCTGATGTTTTGATGTTTTCGTTTTTTTCTATAGGCCTATTTGTATGATTGATACCAGATATTGTCTCCTGTTCTTATTGTCACTACAGTACATTTTTTCTTATACTGTAAACTGCTTACCCTGAAATGGCCCTTGAGACCCTTCAGTCAATCAATCAATCAGTCAATCGATCACTCCTGCTCATTAAACCAGCAATGGACTTTAAACCAAATATCATTAGGTCAACTGATGAGGTGATGGCAGAAGTGACAATTCTGGAGGTGCTAAAAGAATGAACTGCAAGGATGACAGCGCGGACGTCTTCAACATACAGGGGCACTCCCTCTTCAGGAGCCATGGCTGCATCACCTTTGACCTTGTGGGGTGAGTTGAGGAAGAAAATGCCATGCAAGTTAGACAAACTGCATCAATGTGATTGTAATTTCTCTTTAAAGTAAATAATGATCAAAGGAATGTTTACGTGTTCTTCGGAATAACCAGCATTAGGGGATGACTTCAAATGGGCTTCTTCGACCTTTTAAGGGAGGATCAACTCCATCCCTCTTCCTTAGCACTTCCAGTTGCTCAGCTAAGATTATCTCAAATACTCACACTGGAAGGTACACTGCTAAGTCATCCACGTGACACCTTCAGTTATAATGCATACAAAATATGCAGATTTCCTGGTTGATATACCATATATATTCCAAAGCCATATCCTAAGATCTGAAGCCATGTGCTTGGTATTGTTTATGACCCAGGGGTCACAAAGATCATTGATTTTGGGGGAAGCCGCTTCGACCTCGTAGTAGTAAGAGTCTCGTCTTTTACCTTGCCCTTTTCTTACAGAGCCTAACAACTTGTCCAAACATTGCCATGCGTGTACACAGAAATAATTCTCTGAATAGCCTATGAGGTTTGAAACACAGCTTTAAACAGAAAATGTTGGATATAATCTGTGACTATGTCGGTAATCAATTGTTTATCATTATTATTAATTGATACATTTTCTCTCATATTACTAATCTGACTTGCATAGTTGTTTATGGCCCAAGTGGAATTGAATGAATAATTTAGAATTGCAAATCACTGTTGATTTGCACGGCAACATAAACAGGGCGCATGAATTAGACCATAGCGGCAGACTGAATCCCAAAATATTTTCTCTGCAAGCGGAAACAGAGGTGTAGGCTGTCCATGTTATCAAGATTGTTGTTGTTGTTGTTGTTGCTGTTGTTGAGGGTTTACAATGCTCCATTTGTGAGGGCCTCTGACACCATCGTATGTGTAACTTCATAAAAGGTGTGTTATGGTATGTAGAATGCCTTAGGCGAGCACTGGGGGATTATGATGTTATAAGTCTATCATCATGGCAGAGATAAATCAGTAGCGCAATCAATATGTTGATTATTAAGGCCCAGCATAGACGTGAAAACCACAAATTATGAGGAAGATGGAGAATTAAGACGGCATTGAGTAGGAAGGGAGGGTTACTGCGGCCTCCTAAGGCAGTTCCATTGTGTCTTTTAACACATAAATTATTTATTAGTTGTTTACATTATCCAAGTAGAAGCTTCTCACATACATCACAGTTGGGGTCCATCCATGAAAACAAATGCACCTCGGGTGGTCTCAAACAGGTTGTTAAATCTTGTGACTCACATGACTGTAGGGCAGTTGCTCAACAGCCACACTTTCTTCCAGGACAATGTCAAAGAAACCTGTAAAGATAATATTTATCAATTATTCTATGCTAGTCCTTGTCCACTATACACCAAATATCAAGTATCATCGTTTTATAAATAGAGGAAATCAAAAGCCTGACATGAATCCTGAAAAATATTTTTGATGATTATTGTGATATTGTTTTATACAGAGCTCAGCAATGCTCGAATCATTGCGCTCAGACACAATATTTGTTGTAGTTATTGTCTGGGTGCTGTGTCTCTCACTTTCAGCTCTTGGGCTGGTAAGGCCAGAAACATCAGATCACATTCACCCCACTGCTATTCAAAATAACAGTGGATCTAATCTGATCTCCAAAAACAATACTTAATTACTTAAATGTAAATGTAAAAAGGAATTCCATAGGAGTAATATAATTAAATGTATCAACCATAACAACACCTGATATTGGTTTAGGCATCAAATGTGTACAAGTCCAGATAGACTGGATTTACAGCAAGGGTATCACGTGGAAGGTTATAATGTAATGACACACACTATTTTAGCCTAATAATAAAATTATAATAAAAAACAGTAAAAAACATAGTTACGTTGTAACAATTTTTGCATACAAATACAGTCACAGCTCAGTTCAATCCATCTCCAGTGAATATATAAAACAAGACCTATATGTAAAAAAGCAAACAAGTAACAAATAAATAGTAAATTGACAGATTAATATTCTGTTTAAGTGATTCACAACACAACCCCAATAAAGCCCAGATCATAAGCAATCACTCATTAAGGCAAAAGTAATTAGACATTAGTAGGCTACCTGTCAAACAAATGAAGGCCATTATAGGAAGCAAAGGTCATAGGGCATCCTTGTAGAACTGGCTACAGTGGTAAAGACTGCCGATCAATCAGTAGCTGCTCATGCCATTGCCATTAGAAATTCTACAATAGGCCAGTGCTGGTATAGATAATAGACAGAATAAATTATGAAGATACTATTTGATAGAAAAGGTTTGATTGACGTAAAGTGTCATTGGTTCCCAAGCACACCATTAGGTCTACGTTGTTACATGGGACACTTTAAAAGCCCCCCTAAGCATTGAAAAGTATACATTTTGATTATCTGATCTTGCTGGTGGTACGAAATAAAGCATGGACAACGTTGTACATGGTATCAACAATCAAATGGAGCATCTATAAAAAAAATTAAGACAATAATTTGTTGATTAACATTAAATGGGTCATGAAAGTAAATGTTTTCTTTGTTGTATATATCCCATGTTGCATGAGTCTAAACATATCATGTGAAATGAGGCAATCTGAATGACAATAGTCTTAACAGTTGCAATCCTTGATCTAATCTTCTACACCAACACGTTCAATGAGCGAGCTAGAGATTACGACTTTGCAAATAGGATATTTTGGATGCAAGCCTTAAATATCGTCATCATGATAACAAACCTAAGGAAATCAATAGCTTTCAATGGGCCCCTTAATTTACTGATGTTTTGCAGTGATGGTGGGCAAATATATAACATTTTTATATTATCCCATATAGTTTAATGAAGTATACATGTCATTATCAGACAAGTGTCAATATTAGAACAGGTATTTGTATAATTGCCTACGTTTGGCTTGGCCAATATAAGCTTAAGTAAGAATATATACAATGGTTATCCCCAATGCCAAAGCCAAACATGTTAGAAACGAAAATGTTACTTGAATGCATTTGTGACACCCAAGTTTGATGCATGCCAAACGATGTAGGTGTCTCAATCAAATGAGTATCAGTTGGCCACTTACCAGTATCAGTTTATGTTGAGGAGTTCACTGAGGAAGTGAAATATTGGTTGATGGGTTGTTAATGAATGATTCGACATACAGATTTGGTCCGTATGTGTTATGTTATGTAGTCATAAATGAATAGTACACTTAAAAAGCTATAGGCAAGTGTTCCATAGCTGCATCATGAGTCCTTGTTTTGGTTTCATTTTATAAGGAACAGCATGCATCACATGACTATTAACAATGGGTAACCAAACGAAATGTTAAAATACATCTCAAAACAGGTCGGATCAGTTGTAGCCTATTGCTGACTTTATTGTACTTACTGAAAGTATATCGAAAGATGTGACCCTGACTTTCAAATGCAGTGCTTATCGTGTTTACAGTAGACCCACTATAGCATAGGCCTGGATCAGAACACTTCTTTCATCGTGTTCTTCTGTCAAGTTTGCAAAGCTTGCAAATATAAATGATCGGTCTAATGAGTCGGGGCAATAAAGTAAGGAGAAAGCTTCATAGTTTGCAGGCTACCAGAACATGAAGTGATATTGACATCGGTCTTGTCAGCGGGCAGGGAGCGAGAGACTTTAGAGGCGGTTCGACATCTCGATAACATTCACCCGTCAATGAATTTCACTTGTTGTTTTGGCACTTTGTCCATTGTATAATATGGGCCTGAATGTAGCCTGCAAATACGAAACATTATGAAGACGTTTCATTAATCTCGCTGTCTCCGGACAATACTCGATTGTAATGCGACCTCTGTATGGCGGGTTGTATCTGTCCCTCAAGCCATCGTCCAATCACGCACAGCCTTACATGATAAGGATATTTTCACTATGTACAGTATGTTGCAAAAACTGTTGTGGTAATTTAGGCAAAGGGTGCGAAAGAGAAGCAGATAACTCCTCGGCTCGGGCACCCCGATCGATGTCTGGGTTACTTCTGGTAAGTGCTATAACTACCTCTTTATTTGACCTGATTTTCTCGATTCATCAGTAGCGCAAGACTCAGGAAGCTATATCAATAGTCACTCAACTAAGCCACACTGTGACTTACCCTTTTCTATCTCATCTGGGTTTTAAATGGGCGCTGCGCACCTTTTCTCTGACCTTTTGCTAAAGTCGACAGACGGGGAAACATAAAAGTTTGGTGAATGTTGTTCGGCCACGAATGTTGTTCAAGCACAGCTAGGCCAGTCGATGCTTAGGTATGAACATCAGCTCCGAGAGACTGTAGGAACACTTTGCAAACGGGGGGAGGGTAGATGGGTAAGATGTGAAATGTACTCGGGGGAGAAAATAACCGGATGAATGTGACTGAAATTGTTTTCATTCGAATACAATTCGTGCACGATCGACGTGTAAGGTTCGCTTCGCTTCGTGCTGCGCCTCGCCGACGACCCGATCGCATTGATCCCCCTCCCGGGGTGAAGAAGTACAGGCAGTGCTGAACTGTTATGATGTGTCAATAAGTTAAAAGGTGGACGCCACTGATGATGCGAGGGCCGTGGCGCCGGAGCTGGACGTCGGAGGTATGTTTTGACATGATGTGGCCGTCATGACAGAGATCCTGTACGTCTCCGGTCCTCCGTTGAGAGCCGCTCGTCCCCTTGGTCGGGGTCTCGGTGCATCACCGTGAAACGAGTATTATCGCTTTCTTTTGACATGATGTCCGCGTGTTGGTTCTCTGCCCCCCCCGCCCCCCTCCTCCCTCCTCCCCGCTAAAAAATAGGTCTCGCGTCGATATTTCCTTTATAACCCGACGCGTGCAGGGTCGTTTTAGCATGGTGTGTGCATGTTGTTCAATGTTTAATTCACTGCTCTGTGAGATCGACGTATAAACACGCGATATGTGGCTCGTATGCAACTGTTTCTGAGCCAAGTGGTCCGGACCCTCTCTCCCTCTCTCTCTTGATTCCGCATCAAACGCATCGTCGCCCCGCGTCTAGGTGGACGGTTCCCCGCACCGGTGGACCCCGTGCAAAACGCGACCTTTATTTCTGCGAGTGTCAACGCAGCAGTGTTAAATAAGCGATCCTCCAGCGGGCTTTCGAGTCATTGTATGTCAATGGCTGTGACACGTCCAGCGGGGCTGGAGGGCTAGCAAGCTAACTAGCTACTTTTATTCCTAGTAACTGGTAGGAAACGGGGCCACCGTGGGGTAGACACGGCCCACGGGTGCGTGTGGCCGGGCAGAAGATCCCCAGTTTAATTAATGAACCCCGAGGTTTCTCGGGTGGGAGACATTTCGACGACGACGCCTCGGAGAGTTTTTTTTTTTGACAGGAGTGATATCCTAACGTTACTGTACTCGGGGGTTTTCTCCAAAGCAAGATGGACTCTCGTTCGCCTGTCTGTCTTGTCAGACCCCGGCTCGACGTTTTGCAGGGAGATGAAAATGTGAGCTTGTGTTACGCTTTGTATGGAGACTTTAGGCGAGCGATGTGCGTTTAGTTTAGCAACCCCGTCGTGTCGGGTCGTGATAGCGCATTTAAAGCGTTCAGTAGGCTCAAGACTTCAGGCGGTGACCCATCGGACATCAGCAGTTTTACCTGAAAACACAACCAAAGCACTGCGCAGCGATGGACTACATCCACTAATGCCGATTGAATTGGAGCATTTCTAATATTGCATTTCATTCATCGAGGGGTCGTGGCTTCTGGCCTTCGAGCTCTGGTTTTGACTAAATGGGCGGAACGACTTCACTGCTGTAATGGTCAGTGATCAACAAAATGTCCAACAGTAGTTTCAAGAAATGCCCTGTGCTGTGTACGCACTGTCACTGGGCTATTCCCAGTTAAAGTTGCCCTGCTGCCGTTTCACGGTCGACTGAACGCGGTTTTCCTTCTTGTAAGCCATGAAAATGTGACGCTTAACTGAGAGTAGTGTCTATGTCTGTATTTTATAGGTCATCGTCATTGCATGACAAAGGCAGTGGCAGATCCATCTTCATCACTCATACAGCATTTCCATAGTTTGATCATAAGTAAGTATCCCTTTTTTTCGGTCAGTTTTCATTCAACATGTGTGTTTTGTTTCACCATCTGTTTGGGATGCATCCGGAGAAATTGTAATGATGGTACTTTCTAGTCGTAAACCATGGTTGCTATGAAATTGATTAATATATGAATTGAGTGTCATGTTGTAGATGATCTATCGATACTAGTTGTATGCATACATTTTTATTATTTCAATTCAATTAATTCACTAATTCAGCAGTTTTCTTCATTGAACTGTTCGTAGCGAACTATAACGTGATGATATGCCAATTTGCATTTTTGCCTATACTTGGAGTTGTGTCAGGTTAGCAAATAAACACTTGCAATACAAGCTCTGTTGAGGTGACGCACGACTGAAAGGGATAATTAAGATAAGGAATTTGCATATTAATTAGTCAACTTCGATTTGACGCCGGCTAGACTTATAAGTATCCGATTTCTATCATTATTTCACATTTGGAGACTAGATCTGATGACCAAAGTAAAATCTGTCTTTGCCTTAAAAGATAAAAAGATTACCTGTTCTCTAAAAAGCCACAGTGCCCTTAATAATCCCATACGACTCTGTGAACAGACTGCGAGACGCCAGTTTCAGCTACAACAAGGTAATAGATGCTAATTCAAAAGTCTAGTACCAAACATAGAGGTAACAATCCTTTACTCGAACTAGGTCACTTATCCTATTTATTCACGGCCAAGGACAGTAATGTCTAACAACAGTAGATGTGCAGTGGTGGAAGGTTATTGATGGGTACAGGGTCTACTCGCCATTTTCTGAAGATGTCCAATTGGTAGATAAGGTCTACATCCACATTTGGCTATTATCTTTTCAAAGGAAACCTTAATGCAACCTACAGTTTCCCGCTAATTTTGGTTTTCTGAAGCAATGATGCATGTATATTCTAATTTTATGTGCTGGCAAAAAATATCTCCCATCTTAATCTCGCCATGGTTTTATGACATTTTTATAACTTGATTACTTGTGCGGAAAGGTAATATTTGAAATAAGTGAGACGTTCTATTCTTTTACATCGTCCAAGTCATTGAGCCGAATTCTAGTACACCACCTGTTGTACCCTCTTTTATGAACCCCCAAATTGTCAGTTTAGAAAGACATTGCAAATAAAATGCTCCTAAAACTTTTGTCATTACTATTCATCATCATGTTTGAAGTAAACATTGAAGGCTTTTAGACACAAAAAAAATGGTCAAAGTTTCAAGGGCCTCTTCAGACATTGGTTTTAGTGAGCATCTGTTAGATTTTGCTATTCTTCTGTTATTTGTATTACTGCGAGTGGTCACAAGCATTTTCCGTCAATGAATTGTCAGGAGAATATATGAATTGTGTGCCATTATAACTACAAAGCCTCGTTTGATTCATTTGAGCTTGTCTCCACAAAATCTCCAAGGCTACGTTAGATTGATCACAAGTCCTCAAAGGAACAGTGCCTATCAAATTTAAGTTTTTAGTTAGGCATACAACATGGATAAAGGTATTTTTACCACCAATGTAAAACTAAACAATGTCTTAATGGCTTTGAATACACCAGTAAAACGAAGCAGGAGATTTGGTTCCAGGCCAGACTAAGAAGTTAATGAGGACACACAAATCTGGGCAACAATTCTATCAACCGTAACAAAAGGGTCCAGAGATGTATACTACCCTGGATTATTTTTTGTAACATTTAATTTGACTATGGTTTCTATTTGTTGAAAAGGCAGTTACAAACCAAATAAAATGACTAGGGTGCACTGATGTAGAAAACGGTAACATTTTGTGATCGAGGTCAGGGACTGCAGACAGTGGAAGAAGGATGGGTTTTGTACAGTGTGTACCAATGCCGTGTATTTACTAAATTATTTACCATTTGGGTATGCTAGTTAAATGGGGACAGAGTGAGTTTATTACATGTGGTCCCCATGTAGGGGTCGAAAAAAGTGTAAAAGTCAGAAGACAAGATAATTGTTCATTTACTTTAAAGATTTACCAAATTCCATAGTTCTCACAACTACCACATTCAGTGAATAGCATATCATTCAAAATGTTTGAAAAATAAAAATTGTACTTCCTGACAAGCGTAGCGACATACAAAACTTCAAAACAAGTAACCTCGCTACCGTAACGCAGCTTTTACATCAGACGCTATCTCTTCCCAACAGCAGTTGCACATTGAAAAGTTTGAACTGTCCTCAATAATGAAGTGTTTTTTAACCCCCTCCAAAGACGTGCACATCAGGGCATCTAGCAGGGTGCTTCTGAAGAGGGCGTTTGAGACCGTCGGCGGCTAGCCTAGTTTGTGTACATAATTGAGTAAGAAAAGAGAAATTATTACATTTTCAAGGAGGGCAAGTTTTGGAAGTGGACCCAATAGAAATCCAAAATGTACGTTCTGGTTGAATGGGTTAAATACCATTTCCAATTTGGATCGCACTACAGGCTAAAGACCAACAATGAGAGGTTATTGATTTAAGGTATCTGAGATTGCATTGCAAACATTTTTCAACATATGTTGAGAATGTGGCTAGTCTTCTCTTCTGTCCATATAGTCATGCCTCTGGTCTGACTTGTGTGTGTTGGTGTGTTTGTGTGATCGAAACAGTATTCCTCACTTGCAACAACAGACCGGCACCACAGACCGGCACCACTGCACCATTGTGTATGAAGGTGTTATCAGGAGTGACCCACACAGTATTATTTTATGCTTTATGTGTCCAGCTCAAACAGTGACACATAACAGTCATTTTCACAACTCCAAATTAATAACACCAGGGTTTTATTGGCAACTGGAATGTGGCTGGTTCAATCCCCCTCTTGCCCCATCCAATAACAAAGTGTCCTTGAGCAATGCACATGCACCTACACTGCTCCTTTAGCTAGTAGACTCATTGCACGGCCGACATTGATAGTGTTGTATTGTACATTTTTGACCTAGTACTCAGGAATGGATAATATTTAAGTTTTAATATTAGCGAGGAAGAAATGGTGAAGGGGTGAAACATGAATCCAACCACTATTGATACCTAGAACTGTAATACAGGAAATGGAATAGGAAACGAGAAGAATATGCTACTTCCCCACCTAATTACGAGGACCAAAATAATGGACAGCAGTATGTAGATTAGATTTACTCTCACTGTCACTAAATTTATGTTCTATTGTCCAGCTGTTATGTGAAGTGATTGGAATTGAGGTGTTAATAGTAATAATAGATAGTTAATAGATAATACTAGGGCACTTCAAGTAAGCCTGATTGGCTTGTGTGGCAGTTTCAGTAACGGAGAACCTTCCCAGTTAACATTTGTGGTAAAGTGCTTTAGTATACCAGATATTAAAGGTGCTGTGGGTAAGATTAAATTGTTCTAAAGTGAGAGATGTTGAAACTAAAAACAGAAAAACGTCACTTTCTGCTCCCTCCCTCTCTGTGATTGAAAGGCATTAAGGATTCCCTGAGCCAATCAAAGAAGAGATGCCCTGAATGTTCAGAAAATCATGCTATAAGTTATTTGGAGCCGGGCGATGTACCGCACACAAGTATATGACCATTTGAGACCAGCTATTTCCTGGGCACTTTCATCAATGTACCCACATTTACTTTAAGATACCAGCCAAGACACCGTGGTAGTTAGATGTACCCAGTCCATTTGTCGTGCCTCGCGGCCTAGATATGGCCTGGTCCTGAACGTGTCTTTTGTCCACCAGGGGCGGTAGGACCATGAAAGGTGGAGGAAGGGGCAAGGAGCCCCCCGCCGCTGGGGAAGTTGGGGGCAAGCGCCCCAAGCGCAAATGCCTGCAGTGGCACCCCCTCCTCTCCAAGAAGGCTCTGGATTTCTCAGAAGAGGAAGAGGAGGAAGAGGAGGAGGAACTGGAGAAAGTAAGCCTGGGCTTCCCCTGCAAAGTTTGTCAGCAGCCCACAAAGTGGTTTGATGGTGTAGATTTCGTGGAGGAACCACTTTTTTAAAAAGCTTTTATTGATTATTACTCATCACCATTACCGCTGTTGATTATTTTTAGTGGTGGATAATTTAGCTGACACTTGCATCCCAAGCTACTCACATCAGACATGTTTAGATGCATGGCATCAGTTTTTTCTGATAGGTACACGGTGCTTAACCTTTGCGTCCCTAGTTCAGATCACGAAAAAGCAGTATTATCCACTGGAACTTGAGGCAGAAGCTCTCCGGTGCAAGTCTCTTTGTCTCTGCCATCCTAACGGGGTTGGGCTGTCGTCTCCAGCCACAGGCGCCTTGCGGCCAGACCCCGGGGCCCGGCACGGAGCAGTGCGTGGTGGCCAGGGAGGAGACGGAGGAGGACCCTACAGAGCAGCGGGCACGCCGGCCCATGAACGCCTTCCTGCTCTTCTGCAAGCGCCACCGCTCGCTGGTACGGCAGGAGCACCCCCGCCTGGACAACCGCGGCGCCACCAAGATCCTGGCCGACTGGTGGGCGGTGCTGGAGCCCAAGGAGAAGCAGAAGTACACGGACATGGCCAAGGAGGTGAGGGCCCTGGTTTCTAATCGTCCGCGTTCAGGTCCCCTTCAGTTTTGACATCCGTTCAGGAGACCTCCGTTGTCTGAGGATTTTCTTGCTGCTGACATTTCACCAGGAAACGATCCAAAGCGTTTCTCCCCGATCAAAATAGAAGTGTCAAATAGACTTTTAGTACGATTTACATTTGAATGCATTCTCTTATGCATGTAATCGTGCTTTGGAATGGCTGATCAGTGATTTATAATTTGAGTTGGCACCCATCTCAATGTTTGCAACAGCCAACAGTTTATATTCAATACTTAGTTTAATGTAATTGGTATTATTTGTGTGCAATGTTATGTTGGCAGGTAGTAGCAGGCTAATTGATTGTAAACACTGCTTACATTTTCTTGGAAACCACCTCTTGATGTTTTGACATCTCTGCAGTTTAAATGAGCGTCACAGCGGTAAATACATTTTGCCACGTGCATTTTTAAGTACCGTTTTCAACTTGAATTTTTCATGATTAACAATGCTTCATAATATCCCTTAAAGGTATTTATTTATACCATTCTTTGCCTTTATCAAAGACGAGTAAAACACCTGGTTATTACGACGCGTTTTCCTTTTGTGATTGCAAAGACCAATCACAAAAGGATAGTCCAAACCAAGTCAGAGTAACCTTTTCTTTTCTCCCCCTCACCAACAATCTCATTAAAAAACCTGATGCCAGAGTTGACGGCAGTCGACATTCCTCCAGTCCACCAGAAACAGACCGCTCAAAATACATCAATTTGTGTTCCTTTCTAGTACAAGGACGCCTTCATGAAGGCAAACCCAGGTTACAAGTGGTGCCCCACCACCAACAAGCCCGTCAAAACCCCCCCGTCCTGCCAGCCCGTCTGCAACCACCGCAAGAAGGTCTGGTCCTTCCCTTCCAACACCCCCTCAAAGGACTCCACCACTGCCAAAAAAGTGCCCAAGTCGGCCGGCACGCCACAGTTGAACTTTGCCATGGCAGGTGGGTGACTGGGGCCTGTACTCTGAGTAGTGGCGGTAGTGGCACTATTTGCAGTGTTTTGAGTTATTACACCTGTATTACAATTGGAGCGGGGGGGGGGGGGGGGGGGTGGG
>JAOPUD010000145.1:12235501-12248802 GCA_027122715.1 Trisopterus minutus | reverse complement strand
TCATCTAAAGATCAAATTGACAGTGCTTCAATATATGGTTTTCTGGTATATATGAGATCTCCATTTGCTTTATTAATTTTATATAAATTAAATGTTTTGAATATCTAAATAATTTTAAAATGTATTTATGTATTTTTATTTTGTTTCCCTAAGTTGCTTAAGTCTCTCAGTGAATTAAGCTACATAATTATACTCATACAAATGCAACGTAACTAATTGAAAGGCAATAAAGGCTTTTAAATGATTGCACTAGGGCCATATCCTTCATTCTCATTTCATTTTGATACAAAAATATTTTTCTAATTAAAGGCTTATCAATTAATCAAGATGACCTATTAGTGGTCTCTCTCTGCTTAATACTACTTATTAATAGGCTTCTCTTTAGGCTAAATGTTAAAAATATATAACGATAGAAGGCTACTTATATGCCCACTAACGAAATGTTTCGATGACACGTGAGTTAACACTACCATACACTACCAAGTGCATTGAGATTCATCAAACTGTGAGCCTCCAAAAGGATGCATTCTAAAATGTATTTTTGGGAAATCGAAAACTTTCAATTTAATTAAATAGTTTTCTTCAGTTGATCACCTTTCAGCCACGCAACAATAGTTTGATAATATCAACAAGACATTGTGTAGTATCATTTAATTGGGAACGGAGCGGATCGTGGCTGTACAACAAGACGTATTCTTAAATGGACACTGAAGACATGTGGCAATATAGACCTACATGGATAACATTACCTGCTCATTTTTACACGATGCCTAGAAGACATATCTAAATATGAGCTATGCATAGCCTATTTAAAATAAGAAAATATGTTATTTACACGAGTTCAGTCCTTTTCTCCGGAGCTCTGGCCCTCAGACAGCCGCTGTGCAGCGGTCTGTGGCCCGCTGGGGGCCGCGGAGCCGGGGTACAGAAAGGGCCGTCCCGTCCCCGCGGACACCATGACGGTAACAATACAGATACACACATTTTGGAATTTGGGAATAACATTAGTAATAGGCCTAATAATTACAATAGGATCATATAATAATATAACAATATTAGAAATAATAGAATATAATAAGAGATAATATAATCATAATAATAACAGGATCATTATGATAATAAAATATGATCAAATGGAAAAGGATTCGATAATATGCAATTGACAGTAGGCCTATTGTGTCTATTTAGATAATAATCAATAATCGAAGCAGTGAAAATAAATCATTCTAACAGTGTGTGTCAAAATAACAAAACCAAAAAACCTTTAGTAACAAGCCGTCCTTGGTAAGAAATTCGCTATTGAAAAGTGCAGAAGGAATTAAGGGGTATTTTCCATCGATTTTAAACATCAGGCCTATATTGAAATACTTCGTAATGGATATATATTATAATACTACTACTACGAATAAAAATAAAACAAAAAATAATAATAATAACAATATTAACAATAGCCTCCATAATTTAAAAAAAATGCAATATTGTCATGCTCGTTATATCGACGCGGTCATTTATACTATTTACAAAGCAACATCGCCTCTTATCGAAAGAGAAAGTCTGTAGATTCTTTACACTGTGTGTGTGTTTTTTTTTCCCTCGTCCCGTTTATAAAACAAACACCACGCAGGGCTGCCACTGCCTACTATAGTAAATGCTCCGGGGAGCAAATGTCCTCCTCGATGTCCACGTCGTCCTCGTCCTCGTCGTCGTGCAGCAGGTAGGCGGCGGGCAGCGGCGCGCCCTGCAGCTCCTCCGCGGGCTTCTCGTTCACCTCGCTCTCGCTCGAGTTCTCCGTGGACCGGGGGTCCGTGTCACTGGAGTGCTTCCGGTCGTCCTGCGCCTTCCTCAGCTGTTTCTTATGCTTCATCCGCCTGTTTTGAAACCACGTTTTCACCTGTATATGCGTAAAAAAAAAAAAAGAGACAAAAAAATAAGTATCCACAGACCGGCCTGCTTTCAATTATTATTTTTATAAGGCCTTATTGGAGGTGGTCGAGTGCTTTTTTTCCCCCCCAGATTTCGGCTGACCTGTGTTTCTGAGAGACTCAACGCCGTGGCCAGCTCCACTCTCTCGGGCGTGGACAGGTACCGCTGGATCTCGAACCTCTTCTCCAGGCCGGACAGCTGCGAGTCGGAGAACACCGTGCGCGCCTTCCTGCGCCGGCAGTGCTTGCCCGGCAGCTCGGGGTGATGCTGAAACAACGCGGGCATTTGCATCCCTATCAGGTGTAATATAGTACGGTTAAAATCCAACATACACCCAACGGTATTCAACAAGTATGTATTTTTTTTTTTTAAATGTCCAATCAATTTATTATATACATAGGGCTAATTATTAAAATAAATAGTAGTCCTAACCGGCAATATTTAATTAAATGTGACGAATCGAATTAAAAATGAATAAAATATGCAATCATTATTCTACATGATCATACTTTATCTTTCGATTGATCCATCACTTTTTTCCATTATAAAGCATGTGCCCCTTCAGTTAATGTGATCTCCCTGCAGGTTACTTATAGTCTACACACACTCAAAGTATAAAACTGACATGACCCAACTAAAACTTTTAAAAATTAGATTCATCCTGAATCCTAGGCCTATATATACACCTGTCTGTTTTAGTGATTATCTTGTTTTTATCTTTCAAACAGCTCCTATAGGTAAACACACACAGGAGGCTGGTGAACACGTGCACGGGTCTTACCAGATGTGAAGAAGTACTGGTGGTGCTCCGGCTTGTGCAGAGCGTGGTGCGGGTGCGCCAGGATCGGGGTGGGCATCAGCGGGTATCCGTACTCCAGGAGGGGCATCCGCGACGCCAGGGAGCTCGAGAACGGCGAGTGTATCACTTCCCGCAGGGGCTTGGGTTTGTGTAACAAGATGTCCTCGATGAAGAACGACGTGGATCTCTGTGTCGGCACCTGGGGCGCCGGAGACGTATAATTCATGCTCATGCTCATACTCATACTTTTTTCAAAAATTGAATTGACTGTTCATCGGTTCGCTCTTCTTTTTATATCGCGGTGTGGAGACACACATACAAACACCAAGTCGCACTTCTATCGCCCCCCAAGACGAGTGTGGTTATGGAGTACCCTGCGCGAGAGTTAGTGACTCTATTGGAGGGAGGAACACAGGTTTTAGATTCGGGGAGATTACTATTTATTCAAGGAGTGAAGTCGATTGTGAAATTGATTAGCGGAGAGCCAATAGCGCGTCAGCGGGGGCGGGGCAAAGAATGATTGTGCGCACATTAATTTGGAGTGGCGGAGGGAGGAGAAGCACTACAGGTTGTAACCAGCTGCGGTTCACTCAAACTTGCTTTGGCATTATCTCTTCAGCTGCTTGTGGAAAAAAGGCAGAACATCAAATTAGGTTGTTAGTTCTGTAGGCTATGTGAGCGATTTCAATGGCAATTTATAGCCTATACTCAAATAAAGCCTTACAAAATAAAAAGGTAAATGACACGGTTTTATGTAAGGCCGACTATGATTTTTATTGCATGCGATCATTATTGTCATCAGTAGGGAGCGTTTTTAAAGTTTTCTTCCTTTTCAATGTACAGCATATAGAGGCTAATGTCCAATTCTGATATGTCCAACAATATGGCCGTCTCGGAACCTCTCTCAGGGAGCTGTTCAGGCAGTGTTGCCACGAGAGGATTAAACAAGACTACGGGTCTGTCTAGTAATCTTGCCCAATTTGTCTGTAATTGTTGGCATTGAAATCTGGGAGAGTACAAGTGCTGCTCCGGTGCCATTTGTGTCGGAAGCCGTTTGCTGTAATTTGTTGATATCGTGTTGTCATCACATTTCCAATCATGCCGGCTAATGTGAAAGTGTCTTAATGTAGGCAGCATTCACGCTGCAACGCTATTAGGCAATTAAGTGAGATGTTAGAGCGGAAGTTGTAATCCTCGGGCTCGAGGACAGGATTTCCATTCGATCTGATAGGTAGAATGCTAATTATTAAATTTATATTATGCAAGAAAGTGTCTTGTATAAACTCCAGACTACAATTTGAAGTTGTTATTTTCAAAATTGAAACTATATTTTAATAATAATAATCATTATCATAATGATGTATTATTGTAGTGTAGTAGGCCTATTCAATTTTTGTGTCTGGTTCCCTACATGTTTTTATCGCACAAATAGAAAACTCTTAAGCTCAATAAAAATGATAGACCTTTAAAACATTGTTGACCGTGAATGTGGACCTTCTGTTCACTCTCTTTAAAGAGCGCGTCAGGATAACAGGTTTTGCTTTTAGAAGAAAATTAGAAAGTAAATGAACAAATGGGGACGAGATCGCCTTTACGCGCTGATCAATAGGATCCGTTCCCTTGGTCCGTCCAAAGCTGCTTTTAGCTGCCATTTCATCAGGGGACGATACGGGGGAGACCAGGCAGTGCGTCACTCCCTAAGTGGCACATTGCGATAAGAGGCTTGCGATGCTGCATTCAGCTCAGACTTCAAAAACACAGATAGCCTATAGTTACAGTGAGATTCAGGTCCCCAAATATGAGTTTTTTGTTGATGTGTTGATTAAGAATTCGGGCAAAAAGTGTGTGTGTGTGTGTGTGTGTGTGTCTGTGTGTGTGTGTGTGTCTGTCCGTTTGACAAAACTGTTGTGTACTTCCCTGTAGTCAAGTTGTTGAGGTGAACTTTTCATTCTGTTAAGGAGTTAATTCATATAGTAATCTGTACTTTCAAGAGTCAAATAAGTCTGCACAGAGTGCCGTTGCCTATTGCAATCCATGCATGCAAATTTATCCTTTTATGTTTGAAAATGAATTATAATTACTTGCTGCACATCCTGACATGAATCAGACAAGAAGATGGAGATGAAGAGAAAGGCCAGGGTCTTAAATATGATGCCGCATCAGGGTAAGCAACACTTCCCACAAATACCTATTTTTCTAATGACACTATAGGCTAAGTGTGATATTTCGGCACATTACACAAATTGCTTATTTAACTAGTTGCATATGATCATCTATACAAGCACTAACGTACACACAACCTACGGATTCACACACTTTTCTGAGAGCGAGTTTAAAACTTGCAAAAATAAATATGCGTAGAAATTTGAAATAGAAATTCTAAAAATATGGTGCAGGGAGGTAATTTATTATCAAACTTTTCTGAATCAGGTCTTGGTTACACTGGGTTCAGCTAGATTTATGGAATGATATTTAACCTTGCAATCATTTTAAATTTGTATGTGGAGAGTTCAAGAGTTCATAAAAAACGAGTCTAAAGGGATAATATTCAACAAAAGAGTAAGCAGTATAAAAGGCAGAGGCACATTTTCCATGTTTTTTTTATTGAAATCACTGAAATGTTGGTCATTTTCCAGAGCAAACGCTGCAGGGCTCATGTTGCTGGTCAGATTGAAGCCAATAGAAAGGTTGCAACTCTTGCCGTCGTTCTCATTGATGATGGCCAAGACGTACAAATAAATCAGTGAGAGTTCCTTGGGCACTCGTGCATCTTGTAGGCACACATATAAAATATCCCTGAAGCAGAAAGAGGAAACAACATTCAACTTTTATTTCACGTGGCCTTAGGGTATTGTATTAGTGGAACAAACGCAGAATTTAGGGTTTAGGGTTTAGGGTTGAATTAGCTTGTCTGATACACATAATGACTACAGTTGCATGTGTCACAATATGGCAGTTTATCCTGTGTAAATGTATTTTGCCATCTATGGAGTTGTTTGTAATATTTTTGAATGCGTCCATGTAATCAGGGCCATGTAACTATGTTAGATTTAGGTCTGACTGATTGTTTTTACCTCTGAAATATGTGCTGCCGATTCAGTTATTTTCATGTGTTTTAAATTATAAGACAAAATCACAACAAATTCCCAGCATGCATCACAGACACTCATCATGGAGTCTAAAGAGCGGTCAGGAGTACTTCCTGGCGGCCCCCAGCCGGGGCCTAGTGGCCCTAGCCCATTAGGCCCCCTCATAAGATCCTTCTCTGTATGCAAAACCCTGCGGTTGATACAAACATGGACGCACCTATTCCTATGCCATTTACACGTACATAGAAATCACATCAATATTTAAAAAATTCACCCTGATGCTAAAACTAATGCTAAATGTTCAGTATCCTCCTAGTATATATTCCGCAATGATTTCAAATGAACAGACGGACGTGTGTTGTTTGAATATATTTAAGTTATCCGTGCTGCGCTAATATAGCACATCACATACTGTAGCTGTAGCTTACTAACTGAGAGGGCCATGTGGATGTAGCGGGTGTGTGTATGCGTGTTTGTGTGTGTGTGTGTGTGTGTGTGTGTGTGTGTGTGTCGGGGTGCAGCGTTTACCTGAAAAGAAGGTGAGAACCACGGACACCCAGCCAATGATGTAAGACCAGGAGAACCTCCAGTTCCCATATCGTTTCCCAAAGTAGTTGATGGTCACCCCTGTGTAGATGGCCATGGCCAGCAACACTAAAAAGCCTGCAGGGGTGCATGAGGCGCAGTGATGAAGTACACCCTAAGCATACAGTTGTGTCATGTCACTACACATACAGTCCATTCACGCAGGGGAGGTTGATTTTTATGTATTTCTGGGTAGAAGTGTAAGATGAGCCAATAGTCACAAACAATGCGGTTTACTCAAAGAATAACAATAATCGATAAGAAAAAATAATAAACTATTTCGAAAAAGCTTTAGCAAGCCGTGACTCAAAATCGACACAAGTGGCTTTGTGATGAAAACCAAAACCAAAAAACCAAAGCCAGTCCGACTTACATGAGATGAAGAACAAAATGCTGGCAGCGAAGGTTTTGTCAAATCGGTCAAAGGAGGAGTAGTGGATGAAGGCCATGATGCCCATGATGATGCCGATGAAGCAGGCCAGCAGTGACAGGATCATGAGGGCACGCGTGGCGTCCAAGTGGGCTGTGTGGGACGGGGGGAGGGGGGGGTCAAAGGTCAACGAAGCAGGGTCGGCGCAGGCTTAAATGCAGGTCAAGGCAGGTGAGCGACATGCGGTGCATGTCCATCCAGGCAATTAAGCTCAGTCTAAGGACAGGCAGGGCCTCAACCTTTAACGCAATACTCTAAACCTCAAAAGCGATAAATCCATAGTCAGGACGATATTGTTGTTCCTGTGGCAATCCACAATTCACCGATTGGCAATTCACCAGACAAAAGGCTCCTGACGGTAATAATAACAACAGTTAACACAAGTACAGATGTCACACAATGGCCCGGGTCTTTACCGATGCTGTCGTTGTGTGTGAAGCATTTCCCCGGCATACAGTAGCGCCACAGGCCTTGATGCATGTAGTTGTTGGACTGCCGATACTGCATCCAATAATCGGTTGCTGTGGAAACAATCAGGAGGATGTTCCCTACGCCAGCACAGAACAACCCTCCGCCCATAAAGCTGTACATTCTGCACCTGCGGAAACACACACACACAAGCGCACAAACACACAAGATCGTAAGGTCATTCAGCATCAGGAATCATCAATGGTGCTCATCCTCGTCTCACACGCACACACACATACACGCACACACGCACACACACACGCGCACACACACACACACACACACACACACACACACACACACGTGCGCTCAGGAACAGAGGGGTCTATGTGTCGGTAACTATCTGAAAATGAACATGTTATTTCCCCAGGATTGAGCTCCTGGGTGGCCTGTGAGTGTTCACTCCACTTTGTTCTCCGGGAGATCAGTCAGAGAGAACAGAGCTTTACATAGACTCTCTTTTTATAGCTCTCGCAAGCCTCGATCCCCCTTGCAGCTTTGATACTTGCCCATTGTTCCACCTGGACGCGGTGTGACCCCCCCCCTCCTCCTCCTCCCCCTCCCCGGGCACATCACTTTCTCTGTCTGGAGGGCTTTTACATACAATTTAGCAAAGGATACAAATAGGCTCTCGAAAAAAAACAAGGTTTAGGATTGTAACCGTTTTTTCCTTGTTCTTTTAATTGTTAATATTCTAACCATGTTTATGTTATTTCCTCATTAGTGTCACATATTTTGTCATAATTGAACCTAAATCTAAATGTACTAAGATTTCAGCTGAATTCTAAAGTAGTCTCTTTTTCTTATCCAGAAGATTATGTTCATTCAATAATCATAATACTGTGACTTTCTTTTCACAAACCCACCGCATTTCAGAACTCCAGTAGCCCTCCACTTGCGATAACCATTTGTTTGGTTACATACCGACGTATTTCATAATAAAAGTGAATGTTAAAAATAATATCACGAGCCAAGACGCAATTCTATTCCTCCAATCAAATACAAACGTCGGAACACGCAAAGGGTTTAGCATGACGGTTCGATATCCACGCATGCCGCCAAAATACAAAGCCCCCATCACAGATGCACATTTGACCCATTCTCATTTTTACACCTTACCTCGAGTTAACTCCCTGCTTTTTTTCGAAGACGTTTTATGAAGACTGCTGCCTGACAAAAACAGAAGGAGATCTTGCAATGCCAAGACCAGGCAGATTTCCAGCAAGCTAACAGCACTACTGTTTGAGCGGGTGGGAGAGTCGAGTCAAGGGGTGCAAACAAACAGAGGCTCGACACAATGGGCCCGCGCCGGCCGCTGGCCAATCGCCGCACAGCCGTTTTGTCGTTTGGGGAATCTGCTGAAAAAACAGAAACGGCGAACGCTGGGTGGGTTGAAGTGATACTGATGACTGCATGGATTTGATTGAAAGAGTAGCGGGGAGCGGACGTCAGCAGAGAGCTGAGCGCGGGGTCCATCCATACAGCTGTTGCTCCCTGGTTCATTTCTGAACCAAATTCACAATGCTCATCATATATATATATATATATAGCCTATCAGTTTATCGTTGTGTTATACTCATTGTGATACGTGAGACACTTGGATTTACGAATGCTCATATTCATACTGTATATCCATTATTATCAATAGCATTTGTTATGTTAGCTGATAGCCAAAATACGTTTTTTAGTACAGAACTCTGCACATTAGGTGTTTATATAAAACATTATACTGACTTTTATCACCATGGATTTTTATAAACCATTGTTTGTGTCCCTCTTATATAATATCTTGATATGATTTCCCAGTTCTGTTAAGAGAACTGGGAAAGAACTAGTTCATATATATTTTTCGATGTGATTCAAAGGTATTAAAAACTGAACAAATGCACAAAAGTTAATATGATGAATTGTAACCGTTAAAAAAATCCCATTTGTCTCTGAGCCATGGTCATCAAAGCAAAGTACCTTAAACAGAATGAGATGAGATGTGTAGTTGTGACGCATGATAGCAACTTATGTATGGTAGCATGGCAGTTGAGAGTTTCGCCGCTGCAAATGAAACGCTTCAAACCAATGATGAATGAATAATAAGATGGCTTCATGTAATGTTGCATAGACAGCAATCTTGGATCCAGGAGTCATACTATGTTATAGCAGAACCTGCTAGCCAGATCCCGGGCCAGAACCAAATCCTGAAGAGGTGGAGATATGCCTTGATTCCTGTTTCTTTGTGCAGATTTCTAGCGAAGACAAACTGATTTGCAGGAGTGGATATAGCTTTCAGAAAGGGATTTTAATATGCCTGGTCTACAGTGGCCAGTCTACATGGTGATGATTTGAAACATTTACTATTTATGGAGGCGGTGCAAACGGATGTTCGAAACAAATATGAAAAGAAGAAACTAAACCGCCCCTAGTTTTACAAATCAGTCTAAAGTCTGATTTGTAAAACTACAGACGATTTATATCTTTTTTTTTTGTTAGTTGTTAATTCACTAACCCTCCTAGCTCCTAGCTCGATGGTGTCATAATTGAAATGTCTGAAGGTAAATGTCCCAGACTACAGCTGGCCAAGTATGGAAGACCGGTCTGTGGGCCGCGGGGCCGACGGCCCCATCAGTCCGTCCAGTCTGCTTGGGAGACCCAGTGTCCCCGGGAGTCCATCTCCACCTCCGGTTGTAACTCATTCGCCCTCCCTTTGCTTTGACACGCACACAAACCCCCAAGATGAAAGGAGAAGAGTGGCTCCATTACCTGCATTATAGCAAGTTGCTCAGGCCAATTGACAACAACAAAATGCCCCTGCAAAAAGGATTTTTTTCCCCCTCCCTGAGATTTGAGTGCCGTACTTACATCTAACTTCATTTTTATAGACCACGGCCTATTTTCTTCCATTTGGAGCATGGCAGCCAGGAGGGCATTTGATGTCCTTCCCCCATCGCGCAATCAAAGTGGACAATATGGCTGTGTGAAGGAAGAGCAAATCCAACGTTTCCTTGGATCCATCCAGCTTTTGAGACATTAATTTTGTTATGGAAAGTCCACGCTTATGTACAGCCACGGGCTGCTTAGGAGCTCAGGAAGCCTCGAAGGGAGCTGGGCGGGACGCCCCGGGCCCGGGCGGAATAATAACACGACAAAGGGGGATTCCACAGGACAAAGACGTGCAAATACAAACACAGCACCGCGGCTGGCTTGGTGCACACACGACTACGGCGAGGCGCCCGTTTGATTCAAGAGAGTCGGGAGACTTCCAGGCATGTTTGCGTGTGCTCGTCCCCACGAAGCCGCCACGCAGGTCGGCCAGGTGGGGAGAGCACAGCCTATGAAGGATCCCCGTCCATCTGGCTTCTTGTAAGGCGGCTCGTCTGCGTAAAAGCACAACCAGACCGCCGTGTATTTCTGACAGGGCCTGTGTGAAAACACTGCCCTTGGATTGATCTCTAACATGCATTCGATGGGTGTCAACTTTTGGTATGTGAAACTTGCATTTGAAACTGCATATGGATGTGTTACGGTTAGGATATGGATGTTTGAACAGAGGCGATGACGGGAAATGAGGCCTGGAAAAAAAACCCCAGAAAATAACCGGCAGTGCTCCAAAATGATAATTTAATGGAAAATGTGAAGTTATGGACATTAGTGTTCAAAATGCTTCTAAAACCTTTATGCTACCCTGTAAATGGTTAAATCAACTCCTACGAATTGCATTTTTTGAAGCCTTCAAATGGCTAATTTGTGCAGCAAGTGCTTTCAGCGTTTCTCCTCGGCGGAATAAAGCGATGTCTCTAATCATAAGAGCATGGCAGCGGCGGCGGCGCCCCCCCCCCCCCCCCCCCCGCCTCGGTCGCTGCCCGCCAGAGAGCACCGCGGACGACGGGAGAGAAACCTTTCCACTTAACCACTTAAATGAATATATCAAGAAACTAATTTGCCATTTTAATTGCGTGATTTAGGAGGACGCTACTTCACTTGCCCCCCTTCCATCTCGGTTGATTTCCAATGTGAGCGCACATTAGATTGATCTATGAAAGACTGCAGAAATCACAACACTTAAGTCTTTTCATTTTCCCCTCTCTAATGAAATAATTGAAATTCCTGTCAGTGACTGCACTTAAGGCTCACGCTGCAAACATGGCACACATGCTCTGCGACCGGTGCGTGTGTTGTGAAAGGCCTCCCTTTTAGTTCTGTATTTGGTTTTGTTGCCTTTGTCTATCGTTCGGTCTTTTTGCGGCTCTTCCCTTACCGTCTCTTTCATTCTTTGTCTATTTACTTCCTTCTACTTCCAATTTTATGTTCTTTCTTTCTCTCTGCCTCTTTCCCTCCTCCTTTTGCTTTCTTTCTATGTTTTAGTTACAGATCCGCGGCCTCCATCTTCTGGGCCCAGTAATAGAGCACAACATCTATGTCGTTGTGATTTCTCCGTCCCATTAAGTGATTGCTTGTAAAAAAACGAAAAAATGTCTGGGGACATCTCTGCTGATATGCTCTCTGAAACAGCACTGGCGGACAATACAAACACATTATTGTGTCCCATTTTCTCCCAGCCACAAGGATATCCATTAGAGTGGCACACAGTCCTAAATATTTTTCCATTTTCTCCCTCACCAAACTTGACTTTATACATTATTTCTGCCTCTGTTTTGTCATTTGCAGCCACAAATTATATCAGGGAAAAGCCATCTCGTGGCTTGTGGCTCCTCTTCCCAGGGCTATTTGCTGAGACTTGAATCTGAAGTGTCAAAATGGGCCCCTCGTTGTGGCTAATAATAAATGACAGCAAGGTGTTTTTAGTCCACAGAAGTTGCCCGACATGGGAAACTTTCCCTCTTCTTCTTCTGTTGACCTGTGCAGACAAGAAAATACATTGGATGCAATATGAACATGAAATACAGTGCTATATTTAACATTGATGCACATTGCCTATATCTAGGTAGATATATTATACTATATATATATACTATATAGAGAAGATAATGTACATAATATTTATACTATTACTGGACGGAAAGATGGATGTAAAAGCTAGCTACAGATATACACTGCATCCATCTTATTTGTGTCTGTGAATTTAATTACATTTTCTTTTAAGAAAACTGTTAGCACATTTGTTTCTGTATTTCATGTTTTTTTTGTGCCTTGAGAAATTCTTCAGATTAGCACCATTAACCACAGTATTAATTGGTATGGCAAGGGGTTTCCTTTCAATTGTTAGCCACTTAGTATTTATGCGCACACTCTAATTATCCCTGATAGCTTTCGTCTGTGCAGTTTGATACACATCTTAAAACCGTCACACAATACGTTCGAAGTGTAAAAACGCGGTCCAAGTCCCAAACAAATCTGCAACACTAGTAAAACGGTTGGCACTCGGGCTCGGTAAGCACTTGGAACTGGAGGGGCATTGCGCTATGATAAGCACAATAGCCTGTAAACATGGATGTAAGCCTGATGTGTCGACAGACGGGTCAAGCTCCCCGGCCAAGTGATCCAGAGAGCTCAGTCCCTCCGGCGTCAGGAGGAAGCCCAAAGGCCACCCGGCCCCCGTTGGGCTGACATTCTCATCGTGTCTTGCCCATTAATTCTGTCATTGTTGCTGCCCCGGCCTCCCGGAGTCCTATCACAGACTCAATAACCACTGCTTAACCAAGGTCCATTGGCAATTCCCAGCCCCACCTCCTCCCTCTCTTCTTTTGCACAACCCTTCCACCTTCTCTCTCACTCTCCCCCCCCCCCACCCTACACTCTTCCTATCTTTGTTTATTTAATTTTACCAGTGATCCCTTTTTTCTTGATCCAGTGTTGCTTCATTTTCTTTCTGTATTGTTCATCCTTCCTATTTCTCTTTCCTTTTCCTTCAGTGTCTTCGCCACCAGTTCAATCCCCATTTCTTTCTTTCTTTCTTTCTTTCTTTCTTTCTTTCTTTCTTTCTTTCTTTCTTTCTTTCTTTTTTTCTTTCTTTCTCTCTCTCTCTCTCTCCCTCTCTCTCTCTCTCTCTCTCTCT
>JAOPUD010000145.1:12202064-12214431 GCA_027122715.1 Trisopterus minutus | reverse complement strand
CAGCTAGCTGCTATGGGCTAGTTCAGAAGTTACGCCACTCCTTTTGAGCGTGCACGCCTGTACTGTACACACATACACAGTATTTGGAATAACGCAGGCATTAAAAGAACGAGATAAGCGATTATGATTGGCTTAGGCAGAGTCATGTTTCATGGTAGCCTTCATCGGAGCCAGTGTTTTTACACACTCCAGTGTGCCACCCTGTATTGTGTGATGACGTTGTGAGAGTTGAATTGTGCATACCACATTTGCTGCATGTAGGTGCCAATCAGTCACGGGCTGGACGGTCTGGCATTCTGGCAGATGCCAGGGGGGCCGCGGCCTCTCGTGGGCCGTATGGGCCGGCCAATCACGGTGCGGCATGCTTTTCGGGTTCGTGCGGCCGCTTCGTCGCAACGCGGCCCCACATTATCTCTTGGCCCACTATCAAGCATCTATAGTGTCAAAAAGCTTCAAATTAGCCATTTGACTCAAAATCCCTATTCATTCCACCTGAATGAATTCCACCTAACCCTAACCCTAACCCTATACTACAGTACTGGTTGCCCTTAATATTTACATCGGTCTACATTATTTTGTATCCTTATTCAATCAGATGTTTAAGAAGTGCATTGTTTGAAATTCTAATACAACAAATCTGCCTGTATTTTTAATTGTATTATTGGTTTACAAAAGTTATATGAAGCATTGACTTCTGGGAATTTCAAGATGGAAGTTGGAAGATACCGTAGTCTGCTGAGGTTGCTATGAGAATCAACTAAGAATCGAGGAATTAAGTGACATAAGGGAGGAGCGGAGAAAAAGAGAGAGAAATCCAGGAAATTACTGTTGGCTGAGTGAAAAATGCGTGCATGCGTGTTGCGGGCACGCGCATGCGTGCGCGTCCCCGTGTGGGCCGCCGGTGGGTGAAAATGCCAGGGCCGTTTTTTAATCCCAGTCCGTCAGTTGTTTTACATCCAGCTGTTTGAACATGCATAGACTGACCCCGATCCACAGGCGTTCACACCTCCCAGCGGATCTCCCCGGAACGAGATGCCTTGAATGCGCGTGTGTTGGTGAGCGAGAGGAGGTGGTAGTCGGGAGCCTCATGATGGAGCGATGTCCCGTCATTGGATCAAGGTTAGGTTTGACGGGAGCGGAGTTCGAAAAGAATGTGGCGATCAATTCAGATCAAGATCAACTAAATCGACACCCACTAAGTTGTTCTTGTTCGTCTAGCTCCGGGGGCTGTTTACAGATTTTTCATTTTCATTTCTTTTTTTTATCTTGCCTATTTCAGGACAATGTACAAAGATGAACATGTACAGCAGTACACGTAAATATGCCAGATTGTAGCCCGGGGGCTAATTTCCATTTGTAGTCCATTAGGTGATGTAGGCCTACTCGTTGGAAGTAAGAGTAGGGAAGTTGCGTTCGGCAAGACCTGATATATACGATGAAACTCATGACCTTTTCCCAGCCTAGCAATAGACACAAGCCGCCCACTCTATTTCTTGAGTGCTGTGGCCCAGACTGTCTCTTCCATTAAATACGGTTCTGGTTTGTATTTAATTAGGAATTATTTGCAGGCCCACAACAACAACAACAACAGACGCATTTGTTTTTTAATTCCTTTGCAAACATTAAGAAACAGTGTGAAAGTGGAACAAATTTCAGCTTAAAAATTGGACGAAGGAACAGTACAGAATGCAAGTCTAACAAAAATGTTACTTTTTTTGCATGCCGTCATTCATCCAGCCCAACAGATGGCACTAAGCAGCTTTGCGAGTGTGGCTGCCTTTGCTAGAGAGCTCTCCTCAGGGGGATTCTTGTTCAATGGGCCACACTTCTTTGTTTTTTTGCCACTCATGGTTTCATTTGCCATTGTTGCCACTGTCAGCTATTTCTCTCGTGGTTTCTCTCTGTGGTCTAGATACAAGATCGACTAATAGCCTCCACATCCACTGAACCTAACCTATCCACTTGCAATACACACGCACGCAGGCAGACACACACACACACACACACACACACACACGCACATGCACCTATACTTTCTTTTACGCTCACATTTCAAAATCATTAAAATATGCCCAGGTTGGGTGGTGAATAATAAAAAATGGATCAGCCACACCTAGGCAGTCCTTGGTTCATCAGAATTAACCAAAAGTCATCATAGTACATCAAAGCTTTACCATTATCCTCCAGATGCTAGAGGCTTTTGTCATTTCCCGCCTGTCTTGCCCTTTCCTGCATGTAGGCTATTGTTTTCCTCGCATCTCCATTCACTAGGGCTTCCTACCGCATATTGTATGACTCAGAAATGAAACCTTTGTTGATGGTTATGTGAAAACGGCATAGTGTTGAACTTGGTTGAATAACTTAATTATTGAAGAAAATTAGATGCAGCATGTCATGGAGCCTAGATTTGTAGTTCAACTAATTGTTTTTCCTATTGTCCTGATTTGTCACTGTGATTATAGTGTTGATTATTTACAGGCGGTGGATGTGACAGGTAAACCATATAAAAGAGGGCACTGGTAATCTATTTCAAATTATTATGAATTCAAAATGACCAGAATATGCTAATCGAGTATGGTGCATGTGAAAAGCAGCCTTTCATTTGAACAGAAAACTGTCATCGTGTCATTTCATGTCAAAAATGTATCAAGTGCTGAATCTGAATGTCTCCTCTGAATTACCATCTACTCTCCTATTCTTAACTCCAGTCTCTGCTTTTAGTCCGACTTTTATAATCTGCCCTGTCACATGTAACGTTATCTTCAGAGCTTGTACAAGTCAGACAATGATAATAGGATGCTTTTTCTCCCCGGTCCTTTCAAGTCTGTAATGAAAACCAAACCCAGACTCTATTTCTAAATATGAAATGTAATAATGAAATGAATTAAATTCATAACATTATTTTTTCCCCCCTCTGGGCTATGGCTCAACGCAACAGACAACATAACAAGGGTTGGCTGCTTGTTCCTCTAATTTGTGTTGTGATGTGTGATGATTACTCTGTGCTTTTTAACAACTTCCTTAAAGTAAGGGGAGAGCAAGGACAGTTGCGCTCCTTGTTTATCATTGGTGGTTGGCTGTAGGCCTGAGTTCAGATGTTAGTGCCAGAGACTGTACTCTCAGTTCATTAGACACAAAGGAGAATATGAGGGGGCAAAATGTTAGATGATAGAAACTCCTTCTCCAAACAAATGTCAGAGTCAGTCTGCTTCTCATCCGTCTCTTGGACAGAAGAATCATATTCCCCCTTGATGTAAATATTTTTTTTTCTGATGAGCGAGCGCCAACATCCACTTGGTAGGAAACACAGGACCCAGGAACACATCAAACGCAGCGCCGCAGACTCATTAGCATTCGCCAGTCGATCCGCCCAGACCTCTTCTTCTTTCACGCCAATAACCTTCCACAACCCCCTACCACAATCCAAAAATGCAAATAACCATGTCTCCCTCTCCCCCCTTCAGGTGTGCTCATCCTTTGGGGCGGTCCACCGGCGCTCTATATTAATAGTGCCGGTGGTTCTCAGTTTCCCAAAAGCCCCCCAGTCCCCTGTCTGGACCCCCACGGTTTCATCCCTTGCTCTCTCATCCGCCATTCTCTACACGGAGTAACCGCGAATCCCAGTGCGCCGCCTATGAAAGAGAACTGACAGATGTGATTGAAATTTAGATGTGAATTAATATGACCGGGCTGCGCTTTTGTATGCAACGCAAAGGACGCTTATGGGGGATGAAAATGCATGAAAGTGCTGGCATTAAATAAGCCCCCTGGTCTCTTGGGTCAGAACTCTGGGTATACTCTCTCTCTCTCTCTCTCTCTCTCTCTCTCTCTCTCTCTCTCTCTCAGCCTGCTTCAAAACATCAATACAAAACTTTGCACATTATCTTTCACTCTACCTAGAGATATTTCCTTGTTATATTCCCTCAAAGTTCCGAGCTATGTGCAAATATATACTAGTGACATAATAGCCCTCTCCATGATATAATAATGGCCAGTAAAAGTTCATAAATACCATACTTCAATTTAACGGCTGATAGTGTGTTCAGGACTTCTGAAATATACGATTGGCTAGCATATCTTAGACGATGAGAGAGAGAGAGAAAGAGAGAGAGAGCGCGACAGAGCACGCCCGACGGCCATCTTAATCCCGAAGGCTTTGGCGTCGCCTCTAAAGCCTCCTATCTGATTCAACCTGCACGCTCTCCCCCACTCATCTGAACCATCTCTCTCTACTCCCAACTCTAAGTGACAGAAATAATGATAAATAAATAACGTCCGGAGATGCTACAGGGGGGCGTCGGATGGGGGTTAGACGGTCATTGCTGAGGGGGTGTAGAGCAGAATGCAAGAGGAAGACATGCAATTTTAAACCACCACTGCAGGATTTGTATTATCTGGGTCTTATGTCAAGCTTTCCTAGATAGGACTTTATGCCTTGGGTTGTTGTGACGCAATGTACTTCTATTACTTGGGGATTACGTTTAATTGTCACACAAGACCACCATTCCTTGACGTCAAAATTGGACACGGCACTGAGTTATGATTTCCTATTCTGCTTTTGGGTCTTCAGGGGCTATGGGGTCCAAAGCAATCAAACATCATACCTAGTGGAATGGGCTGTTTGGAAGTCAGCCAGAGATATCTGCATATAAGACTGAATAAAAACACATAACCCAAGCAATATTTCTCAGAAATGTTTGTTGACTTTGTTTGAGACTTAAAGATCACATTTTCCCAGGGAAGCAAATCATGTAAGGTGCAACTAGGAAATTGGCAAATCATAACTGTGTTAAAAAAACCCACATTTATTCTTCAAGATGGCAGTATTTTGCGGCTTGCAATGGCCATTAGACACTGGGGAAGAGAATGAGAGATAGCGCTGTGCTAGGATGGATGCCGCTGTGTATAGCCTGTGGTTCAGGTAGGGCCGGTCGTGTTTACCCTGGGCTTCCTCAGGCTTGTCTGGACTATTTGTGTGAGTGATTGTCCGCAAGTTTAATGATAATCCATTTGGCTTGGCTTGACACATGGAGTTAAGCAGGATTGTCAAATAATCAATCCGCCCCTTGTGCCTCGCTTCTATTTTTTCTTTGTTTTTTTGTGTCTCGCTGCTCTGCCATTCCTATCGGGATTTGTTCTCGATTCCTGCGATTGATCCCAGGGATTTTATAGACACGCGGTGGGAGGGCTTGGCGGTTATTGCATTTTGCTGAACTCGACAGGAGCCTCGCTTGCTTAGGCTGCTTAATGATTTATTTTTTCTCCCTTGCATATTTATCCTCCGAGATGCCTCTGTTCGCAAATGTAGAGCGATTTCTTTTTAAATGTTTTATGCTACATCAACAATACCCGGTGGCCTCACAAATTAAGTACTCGATGGACGAGCTTCTGAGACCCCCGGAGACCGTGTGTGTGCCAATAGGGCTGTGGAAGAACAATGTAGTCATTTTCAAGTAATGTAAAGGGTGTGGGTGTGTGGAGAATGAGGTCGACATGAGCTGTCCTTCTGCACAGCACTTGCCGCTTGACTGTGGTGTGACAAAATCAGGGCTTGCTCTTGACTGACAATGACTTGTCTTTTAATGAGCAAGGAGGACACAAAATACAGAGCAAGCAAAGCCCCTCTATGGTCTTCGACAGCGGTGATGCTAATACTCCTTCAAGTTATACAAATGAAAAGGACAAACGGCGATACGCGGTGTGGCGACAGTGACTTGGGTTTTAATGATCACGGAGGACGGGAAGTGTAGATCAGCCAAGCCTCTCCACGACCAGCGTTGACGGTCACAGCGCATCGGGTTATTCAAATGAACCCGACAAATGACAATCCAAGTGATACAGTGTGATGGGGACACAGCAGTATGAAAACACCATTTAAGAACGACGTTGTTATGATAGGCCTGTATGGAACCCCAAGGTGATATTGAAACCTCTTTATCGGCTCCGCGCAAGAGGCGGTGTTTTGCTCACTTTTTTAATGATTATCCCCGGCCTATTTTAGGTGAAAGGGTGTAAACAGAGGAACATGGAAAAAGCAATCAAATTTCTTTACGACTGTCTACAAGGCCCATACCACTGAGCCTGAACCACAACTCTCGCTCTCATCTCCCGCCGCACTCTGTGGGAACGGCCCCTGCACCCCCTTTTGACATTGAATCTGGGATCTGAAGACGTGATTTATTATGTGTGTTTACACCGGGATTTACTCTGAGAACCTGTTCTCGTTGAGAGAAAAAAAAGGACGGCAAGCCGACGAAAGGCATTGTACAGAGTACCTTGAATAGCAGTATTGCTATTTTTCCAACTTACTATTCATTATAACTCCCCTCACAGCCCAGCGACGGCTCTGGCGAGGTTGAACCAAACTGACAGAGTTTGATGTCGGTTTTGATACAAAGCGCCGGTGACGTTGATATACAAGTGGGCTAAGGGGGCCTCTTGCCCCTGTCAAGGAGAAGTTCACAACGAGGGACACATTCGTGGCCCTGTGTCCAATACTTCATGTCTGATATTGACCGTTTCCCTAAAAACTGTAATTGTGGCAGAAAAGCAGCGATCGCTTTGCCATCCATAACATATTGAGTAGCCCTTCAACATCAGTTCCAGGTGTGTCTCCCCCCGTCTCATCAAAAGAAGCTTAGAAGCTATTTATCAACCAAAAATGTCACCTGAGGAGCTGCTTCAAAGGGGCTGCCCTTGGGGGGCTGCATTGGCATAGGGGGAAACATCACAAGTTATGAGACGGACAGCAGGTAAAGAGATTGAACAGAATCTATTTCCTTTATTGGTTTCAGACATCCTGCTGGAAGCCTGGCAAAAAGCTCAGTGTGCAGACGCCACAAACAGACTGGCGCCCGGGCATCGTTTGTGAGAGGAGCCTCCACTGTTTGATTTGTCCAAGCGTAGAGCGTGTGGTTTGTGCGTGCACTGTGTGCGTTTGTTTGTGTTTGTGTCTGAAGGTGTGTCGGTGTGTTCTGCGGGTGTATTTACACATTCTGTATGATGTTCTGTGGGCTTGCTTGCTGCTCCTCTATGGTGTGTGTATATGGTTGTGTAGAAAATCTATAATACAGTCTTTTTGTATTTTTTATTATTTGTTTGTTTGTTTTACTACTGCTTGATATGCTATGTCTGAGTTGTTTCATAGGTTTGTTGTTGTTATAATTGCGCACGTGTAGAGGCAGGCTAGTGTAGTAGCGGTTTAGGCTATGAGCCGGCTCCAACTCGGATGTACGCAGTCTACCTGTGGCGGTGTCCCTTCATGATATGAAAAGTCACTTTGGATAAAAGCTACTATTTAGCATTCTGCTAAAAGGTAAATGGCAGTGACAATACCAAGCCCAATGTCACCGTAGACATTGCAGAGGGCCATCTTTGGTTGTTTTCAGTTCAGAGCGACCACACAGCTGTCGGTTTGGGGGTGGGGGGCGAGGGAGGAGTGCGGGCAGCGGCAGGGATTTCTTGGCATCGACAGTTGACCATCCATTCCCAACTGAATGCGAGTGAGATACAATCAATTGTAATTAACCTACGATTTGCTGAGGAGAAAATAAGATTTGGCTCATTAACAAGTGCGTTCAACGGAGCGAGGGGAAGGCGTGAGCATTTATAACCTTGTGAGTAAATGTTCTACTTCCTATAGGTTTCTTCAAAACTTCCACACATGACTTAATCCAGGTTACGAGACACACCTTAAAACACAGCATCTCTCTCTCTCTCTCACTCTCTGGGGAAAGCAATAATTTGAACTGGAAGTCATGGCTGCTGTGAAAAGGATTAACCATTTAATTGCTATAGACGTGCCGATGACGAGATAAAAGATATTTCAAATCTAATAAATGGGTAACGTGCATGCATTTTCAATGTACTGTACTGTGCAGATGTTCATTGTCATGCATGTCTCACATCTAAGTGCTTGGCAAACACACCAACCACCAGCGGTCTGAAGACACAATAAACAACAAGTAAAGATTGATCCTATTCCAAAAAACGTGTGTATGAATATTTATATTCATGCTTTTTGTCCATCTACTATCTAAATGATATACATAAAGAGACTGACGAAGTAAAACAAAGCAAATAGACTGTTTCAAAAATAGACAGACATTTACAGTTTTATGTCAATTATGTGTCGCTGCCAGACTGTACATTTGAGGTTAATCAGACTAATGCTTAAAGTCTGGTATGCCTTGCAGAGTTAAATTGGGATTAAAAGGCAGCGATCATGCCCCACTTTATAGCTAATTTGTGTCGACAGTTGGTATGGCAAAACCTAATCTTCTCCATGCTCCAGATCGTCCCATTGCGTCAATGGGACGACAAAAGTGTCTATGTCAATGTGTATATAAGAACAAATACATATAATGGTTTTAGACAATGCAGAGGCTGTTAGCTTTTTGTCTGCCTGTGGTCCTCAGCAACAACCGTGGTTTACCGACGGCACGCTCTGTAATGCTTTTACTGGATATTTTCAGGAAAGCAAGTTAGTGTTAATAGAAATGTGCTTCAGAGATGGGCTGAATCCTGTTCGTCTGTGTGTCTCTTCACTTAGTAACACTAAAGAAAACACCCTGCTCTGTTCGAAACAAAAGGCTGTCGCTGTGTATATATAGGTTTTGAACCCAAGTCGGATTTCAATGTGAGGTCAAAAACAGATGTCAAAAACAGATATTTATTATCTCATTTACTCTTAAAAATGTATCTTAAAACATTTTTCTCTTGAATTCTGGTTTCTAAAAACAGAAAGGACCAAAAATAACAAAACTGATCTGTTTTCATATTTTTCTCTTTAATTCTTTATTTATTTATTTATTTTTACCGTTAATTATATTTAACCACCTGGTTTACAGAGAAGCTTGTGGCTATTTATGGAGTGGAAAGGGCATGGAGTTCAGTAGATAAACACGGTTGCCATGAGTCAGGTGTTTTAACGCACTTGACTTTGGTTAGTTCTCCTCTAAAGGACCTGCAGTCCAATTCAGTGAGGATCACTGAAGTGCTTCTGTTTGCACACGGTCAAAATAAGGCTGGGGTTATAATGAAATGCCTAGAGTCTCTTGTTTCTGGTAAAACAAGTACATATTCAGGAATGCATTCTCCAAAGGTCCTTCAATTCTTTAGTTGTGTTCATTTCATTTGAATAGGGGTTCATTATGACACCATCTGCCTGGCTGCGTGTACGGCAGTGATAACTTAAATGCCCATCGGAATTAGATCACAATGTGAGTCGTTGCGGGTATCTGAGGGTGTTTAACCACTTTATGTTGCTTCATTTGAATATAGATTGCAGCTATTACATTGTACGCTTTTCAAGTCAACGCTGCATTTTTTTCCCTGATATATACAATAAAGTACAATTCGATTTGACTCAAGTATAGGTCTAGTTTACCTGCAGGCGTAATGCGTGGAGGCAAACAAGGTGAAGGTGGACGAGTCCGTGCATGTGATAATAGTAATTGTGATGATTGAGATGGGTAAATAACAGGGGGGCTCAGGAGTAGCAGACATCAGCGCCTCTGCGATCAGCCACTCACACACACACGGACCAATACCGCGCTGAAGGAGGGTCTTCGTCGAGCGTGCGTTGGTGGACGCTGTACAGCAGGATAGAAGCGCCGAGGACTCTGCTCCACTTACACACAACAACACTTTTTCGGGATTTTCAGAGGCGCAAGGTTATTTCAGACATCGCACACTTTGTCCAAGAGAAGACTCGTCCACAACACCGAGAAACATGACAAATCCGCTGTACTGGGCTTTGCTGATCGGAATGAGCGTTTTGCTGATGGAACAAGGTAAGCGATGCGTGCGTGCCGTTCTGATGCGATATCGATCGGTCTCTGGGGTTCACTTTGAAGGCGGTGTGATCTGTATAACATGTATACATTAATGTGCGTTGGACCGGAGCGTGCATGTTTGACGCGGGGAGCTTACTGGACTCTAGTGTTTGACATACGGACGCCATCTAAAGCCGCAGTTGGAATAAAGCGATTAGTGGGATGAAGTGCACTTCTAGATTTCTTTGAATGTTTTCGGGCTTGCCGTTGTTATATAAGAGTGCCGTGACAGATCAGAACGAGCCGTGGTAGAAAAAAACACCAGAAAGCAAAAGTTGCACGAGTTTCTTTTATTCCGCAATAAAGCAGAAGTGCGTCTCCCGAGTGTGTGTCCGCGTCTCTAGGCTGCGCAGGACAGGCGAGGAGGAGACAAGGTTTATCACATTGGGGTACCGTAGCGTGAACGATTTCAGGGGGGGGGAGGACTACTTGAAAAATGTCAGTTTGGTCGGTCTAATATTGGTTGTGAACAAGTGTATAATAACGAGACCATAATCAAATGAGTTTAATCTGAATACCACCTTAACATAAAATCTGATTAAAAGTTCGCTTTAGGCCTATATGTTTTTCAAAGTATTCGATCAACATTGAATGTTCATAATTGCACCAAATGTCCTGACCATTATTTATATTCATTACAAAAATGACCATCCCCAAAATGTTGTGCAACCTATAGTGATGGAAGGGGGTTGGCCCCCCACTGACTCCCTTCGAGGGGGGCTCCCATTTTTTAAAATACTTTGAGGACCACTGGTCCAGTAGCCTAGAAACAAGTTTTTTTTGGCGCGACCTTGCGTTGCTCCCATCCTATCCGTGTATCATTTTGACGTGTTTGGCGCTCTTTCCCTAAAGTAGATTTAGGAGCCTATTAGTTCTAAATCCAAATCGGGTGCGTGTTCAGGTCATCCAAGTTAAGCCCTGTATTAGCAAGAGGTCCACGTAATTGAAAATGGTGGTGGGCTACGTTTGTGCTACTACGGGTAGTGCATACTTAAATCAAATTCCCTCCGCAATATGTTGACTTCATCGACTTTTATTTGCATAGGGATCCCTCCGTTTAGATACCCTGTTCATCATTTGGCATCGTTAAACAACGTCTGTATGGCACACAAGTCTGGTTGGCTACTGTTACCTTTTTGGCTCCCCTAATTAAACAATAGAGCTTCAGGATCTTGGCAAGTGGTAGAATCCATAGCATTGGTAGGCCTACATAAATAATTGTAGGTATAACGTATTGTTTCTAGGAAATGGGCTCTTTAAGATTATACTCTCACTAGTTCTGGGGCTTATGAGTCACAGAACGGGGAACTGACATTTAAGCAAACATTTTAAGGTTGAATTGTTCTTTGCTGCCAAATGTAGGCCTACACTATAAACCAAGTAGGCCTACTTTTGGTTAAATGTTACTAAACACCAACAAATCAAACTCCATAACACAGCAGCAAACAGGTTAATGCAATTGTCATTCGTGATTTTCTCAAATAAATAGATAGGGCTAGTCTGTATTCAGAGCGTGAAACATGCTCTAAGCATAGCATGAACTCTGCAAATTGCAAGATTGTGCATCATGAGATTTTGACCTGGTACAGTCTTGCCACAGGTAAGCTTGTTTGAACCACACACCAACTACATCAACAGCCATCAGCCAGTGGATTGGAAAACTGAAGTGGGCACTTGTTGAAACGCTGGAAAAATGCTGTCAGGTGCGAACGTTCTGTCTTTCAACATCTCAACATCTGATCACTATATCCTCTGACGTCAGTCACAAATACCCCCACGTCTCCTCGTTTCTACTCTTTCATAGAGTATCCTTCCAGTGCCACATCCACAATTGCATTAAGACCTCCCCTTGTTTTTGTCTTTTCTTTCGTCGCTGAGCGACATTTCTGGCAGAGTGTTTCCTGGACGCCACAGAAACGTGTGTGTGTGTGTGTGTGTGTGTGTGTGTGTGTGTGTGTGTGTGTGTGTGTGTGTGTTTCTTGGCAGGCCCCTTGGAGGCCTGTTTAATATGCCCCCAGTCCCTTTTATGTGCCAGAACATCCAACTGGCAGAGGGCAGAATTATTCCTGGTCAAAATCTAAAATTCTTCAGGGTCCCAACAGCTGTTTTCAGATGAAAGGAACTAAATAGGAAGAGAGGGGAGGGCAGAGGGATTCATTGGTGGTAAAAAAAAAGGAAAAGGCTGTGGGCTTTGGCACATGGGGGGGTGGTTGTGTGAATATGTTTGGGCCGCTAGTGCTAGTGTGTGTATGAGGTAGGCATGTTCGAATACGCACGGAAAGATACACACGCGTGTGTATGAGAGACAAAGTGTGTGTTGGTGGGCTGTGTTGGAAGTGTCTGTCAAGCCAAAGGTTTTGGCTTGAGCAGGGCTCGAGGGGGTGAAGGGTGAGAGCCCCCCAAATGAGCACTGACCACTTGAAACCGGTCCTCAGGGCGGGCCCATGGAACGGCTTTGCCCCCCCTTCCCCTCCCCCCTCTCCCCCCACACTCCATCCCACTATAGATAACTAAGTAGTCAAACTTCCTAC
>JAOPUD010000145.1:12182643-12197857 GCA_027122715.1 Trisopterus minutus | reverse complement strand
GGTGAGATAACTCTCGTGCAACAAATGTGTCAGCCGTATTTTCTTGGGTTTTTTAGGGTTAGCTCTTTACAAATATTGCTATTTGCTATTTCACTTTAATCCCTGGTGTGTGAGTGTGTGTGTGTGTGTGTGTGTGTGTGTATTGTGTTCCTTTTTATCCTGTTTATGTAATAAAAATACGAACCGGTACAGAAAAGCCATGGGAGTCCAAATTGCAATGTTAGCAATTCTACGTTTTTATTTTGTAATAAATGGCATGTCGACTGTTTGATACGGGCTGCCAAGGTAACAGCCCGTATCAAACAGGTACTGTAGCCATGGTGTGACTCCTCTAACCCCCAGGCGTGGAGCCGCTGGGGCCCGCGTGGACCAGCGAGGCCCTGCTTGGGTTCCACGTGGCAGTGAGCGGGCAGCACCTGAGCGTCCGTGCCCTGCAGCTCACGGAGCGCGGCTACGGCGTGGAGCTCATGAGCGGAGGCCAGAGTGTTGCGGCCATGTTGCTCAGCCAAAAGCTTGGCAGGCTCCCCGGAGAGAACCCCACCATGCAGCCAACCTCCCCTGTAGCCCCCGTTGTCACGGCCAGCAACACGCACAGCGCTCCTCCAGGTGCTGCCATCAAAGAACCAGCTGCCATGGTTCCCGAGCTGACTGCGCCCACTCAGGAGAACAACATGGGCCCCCCGAGGGAGGGGCCTGTGAAGCCCACGCCAACAGCACGTGAGAATGTTTATTCAACATGTTTCAGGGTTGTCTGGTTGAGTTGCAGTTCCACTAAATGCCGCCACTAGGAAATTTGGTATTGTTAGGGTTAGGGTTAGGATAACTAAACCCCAGCACAGCTTGTGCATTGGTTTGCATTATGGACGTCCCTCCACACATGCTATCACATGCATAACCTTTGATTGGCTGACATGCTCCCCTGCCTATTGAAGGGGTGTACAAGAGACAGCTCTGCTCCTGAATGACAACCGTGGATCTATTTTCTAAGAGGGGGTTAGGTTCTAATTTTTAATCTAAAACAGGTCATTAACATGGCTCACGTAGATCTGTTTTAATATTGTATGAGAGTGAGGGGGTGTCTGGTTCTTGCAACAACAAAAAAAATTGGTAGGCTATTGGCCAATCCATATCCAATAAAAACAAAGGTTTGAGTTGCTAGGCAAAAAAAAACCTGATGACTATCTTATCTGGATTGGCTCATAAAATCAAAACAAACACTGTCGGCTCCACTTGGTTACACCGACCGTCAGTTACTCACCGTACTGATTGGAATCACAAATGCTTAATTGAAAGTGTATACTCAAGTTCATACTCAATAAGTTCATATTTACAGTTACATATAAAAAGTTACTTTGTTGAAAAGTTAGCTTGCTAATCGGTGAGATAACTCTCGTGCAACAAATGTGTCAGCCGTATTTTCTTGGGTTTTTTAGGGTTAGCTCTTTACAAATATTAAAATCTTGATACCTACTACAGTTAAGTACTATTTGCTATGACAACCGGGACTTTCTGTCAAGGATTCACATAAAATGATACTTTACTCATCCAACTGGGTTGTTGTTATCTTGTGCTAGTGGCGTCTTTCCCGGTGGACTGGAGAGCGGTGGAGCTGCCCAGGGAGAGCATCCGGCCTCGTGTTGCTGCCGTCACCAGCCCCACGTTGTTCTACGTTCTCAGCCCAACGCAGGGTAGGAAACCCATCAGCGCTGGAGGTCCTTGACACAGCCACTGGCTTATATGGCACCAATAACAGCATTTTACTATGTGTTTCAGTGGAGATACCTGTGTGAACTATCTTCAGTTTTATTTTGTGTTAATTCTGTTGTAGGTTGTATGTTTTGGTTTAAATACTGTTCTGCGGTTAACTTAATGGTTTGGTTATTTCTTAATTCATTAATGGTGTTTAGTGGAGGTGGAGTCCCAGCAGAGGATGATGATGGAGCTAGCGGAGTACTGCAGCCCCAGACAGGCCTCCCTCAGGTCCTCATCTTCCCCAGGCCAGAAACCCTGCGTGGGGGCTGCGTGCTGCGCTCTGTTCTCCGGTGAGACACCTGCACACACATGTGTTCATAGGTTTGCTTTGATTCCCTTCATTCTTGTATTGTCGATTAATTGTTCAGCCCTATTTTAATGTGTGGGGTAAGGGCTGTAACGATACACTTACTCACGATTCTTTTATCACAATTTTTGACCCACGGTTCGATACATCCCACGATTTTTTTAAATTTAAACTGCATTTTATTTAAACATTTACTTATTTAACAATTAACTTCTAATGTAACATTTAGTTGGAGGATGCTTGCAGGTAGGCAAAAAAATCGATCATATTAATGTCAAATAAACAATAGTAATTTGAAAGGTTTGGTTGCACTAACCAGCATTCACTCTAGAAAAAAACGGTGCCGGTCAAAGTGACCTGCAGAGGTTTTGTTTTCCTGATTTTGATGATATGCCGGTCCTCATTTTGATATGTCAAATATCCTATCATCCCTTCTTAATTAGGCTATGTAGCTTAAATAATGACATAATCAGGCTGTATAGAATGCAACGTGTTTAATAGCCCAACTTTCAAATAGATGGGAAAAAACATGTCAGATTCGCAATAACGAGGCCTAGTGTTCCGAGTAGCGTATGTGTGTGCGCGAGAATGGCAGTGTGAGTGGCGTCAGCGAGTGAGTGGACGAGCGAGGAGAGGGAGCGGTAGTGTGTGTGTGTGAAGCTGCTTTCACACTGCTGCGTGGCAACTTGCCGCCTCCATTCATTTCAATGAGGTAAGGGTGGCAGAGGAGAGGCGGTTACAACTGTGGCGGACCAGGAAGCGGTTGCTGCCCATGTGAACGCGCACAGCTTTTGCCCTACAGCTCAGCTTTTGCCCTACCGCTCAGCTTTTGCCCTACCGCACAGCTTTTGCCCTACCGCTCAGCTTTTGCCCTACCGCTCAGCTTTTGCCCTACCGCACAGCTTTTGCCCTACCGCACAGCTTTTGCCCTACCGCTCAGCTCTTGCCCTACCGCTCAGCTTTTGCCCTACCGCTCAGCTTTTGCCCTACCGCTCAGCTTTTGCCCTACCGCTCAGCTTTTGCCCCACCGCTCAGCTTTTTCCTGTGTTTTCGGTGGCAGACGCTTTTAAAAACGCCTGACCCTTTCAGCTTTAAAAAAATTCCTCACACCACCAGACGGGTTCGTGGCTCTGAGTGCTGCAATTTCGGTTTCGTTACAGCCCTATAAGCAACAGTTTAAATGGCCAACACAATAAACTGTAAGCGACCATTCGCGACTTGGTTAAAGAAAATAAGTTGTATTCCTCCTGTAGGGACCAGGGGACTTTCCATAATGTTTTCAGACACTTATAATAATAAAAATCTGAATGCGACAGTTGCATAAACAAGCACTTTACAGGACGTACATTGTCGCTGGTGTTACTGCCCCTATGGGTTACATTATGGGCTGAAGTGCTCTCGCTCAACATTAGACCAATTTCAACAATTGTTGTCTGTATGAGTCAGAACTAAAACAATGGGAAGATAGGGCAGAGGTTGAAAAACCGGAAGTTGTCCTTTAATGCAGCATTTTTACTGCTTCATGGGCCATCCTGACAATAAGGAAAGGTACAATGGCAAAATCAATTATTATTATTATATTATTATTAAGCTTACTCTGCATAAGTGCACAATGTGAATTTAAATACATGGATAGGACTTGACTCTGAATTTAACTGTTGTCCCATTACAATCCAAATCTTATTTTGATTCGGGTAGATCTTCCCTAACTCTCAGTTGGCTTGACCACAAATGCAATAGACCTTTCCTTATATTGTATGGCAGTCATGTATCGTATGGGAATCATCTACGTGGTCTGAAATAGTTTGCTCACCCTCCAATATGGTCTCTTTTCTAATCTGATTTGATGTCTCCAGCTGAGGTAAAGGCTTTACTTTAGGTTGGCAGGTAGCTAGATTCTCCTATCATCAGGAACCCTCACTTGAACAGATTCTCAAGATTATTTCCCAGATAGAGGGAAAAACACTTAAGATAATAAACCCACCCAACTGCATTTAAAAAGATGGAAGAAGCTCGCGGCTGGGAGTAGGAGGAGGAGGAGCGGGGGGAGCTCAGCCTCGACAACACACAGGGCTGTGGCTTTAATTCTGGTCTGGACAGAGTTGGTGGTTAGAAAGTGCGGTGGTCTGATTTTAATGAGCTGTGTGTAATTATTGGGTGCTTGCCTGGGCATTAGTGTGAGGCCCACAAGATAATATTTCAATTAGTGCTATCATTGATTGAGCTTGAAGCCCCTTTAGCTATGGCCTTTTGTGGTGGCAATCTGTGTGAGCGTGTTCATAAGAAACCCTGGTTCCTCTAGAGATTCAGAGCGTTCATCAAGGATGAAGTTGTCATTTTTTTCTGGGGTTTAACACCAATAATTGAGGCATGAAGTCTTCGAAAAAAAAGTATGGGTCTGTGATGCTCTGAACATTATTTTGTCATCTCTGGTGAGTGTTATGGCATTGGTTTACCTTTAGGCTGTGTGTGTGTGTGTGTGTGTTTTGTAAATAAACATGACGAAATGACATTGATGTTAAACGTTGCAGCCTGGGTATTTCATCACTTTCTGCTTAATATCCACCTTCTACGCATATGATGGTCTAAAGCAGACGTTTTGGTATGCTAACAGTGTCAAACTTCCTATTTCCATCTTGCCTCTTGACTCATACCCCTCTTGACACACAAATCCTCTCAAAAGAATGATTATTTATACATTATTCATGAGTTATCTTTGCTACGTATTGTGTGTGTGGTTTTTGTACATGTCTCCGGTTACCTTGGGAATCGGTATGGGAAACATTTACAGAAAAACATGACGTGCATGCATGCATACGTTATGAATTTGCACTCCTCTGGCTGATGATCTCATTCGCTTAGGTCAATACCAATTACGCATACAAATTCAATCATCATTCATAGCTGATGAAATCATCATATTGATGCTTTTTTGTAGGGCTTTTAAGAGGTCAACAAAAGCAGACTTTGACTTACACGGGCCAATGGGGGGAACGGAGTGACCTTGGGTAACCTTGGACAAACGATGATGACCTTGATTCGGTCGGTCGTAGTAGAGCATCGGGCGTATGTCCTTGCCTCTTGATATTTGTGTCCACTGATGATTATGAAATGTCATGTCGATGTTTCCTTTCGACATATTTAGTTTTTCACTGAGATGATGGCTCTGTCCTCTACATGAACATGTAACTTTGGGTGGTGGTGGTGGAGGGTGGTGTCTTGGGTATTGTCCTCTACTGACATTGCCAGATGGTTGCAGTAGTGGCTCAGGAGAGGCTTCAGGGTTAACATAACACTAGCTTTGAATTTACATTTACACCATTGGTGGCTGTCAACCATCACATTTATGTATCCTTATCATTTTTAAACCTAGAAGGGGAAGAATATATTATAAGGGTGTCCACTTGTTCCAGAGTTCAATATGGTGATGGTTTTAGGCTGTGCCTTTTAAAGTCTCTACAACTTTTGTTGTATTTCTCAGTGTTGAACTTTTCCATGCTCATTAAATCCAATGGAAGCTTATGTAGGCCTCCCCTATAATTAATGCTCAACGCTTGAGTGGCAATCTTAATAGTCTTTTAAATGGTCAATACAGAAATGAATGTTTCTCATTAATCAAAATCCCATTGCAGCGATTTCTCCAAAGCTTTTGCCTTAATGCATCTTTCTTTTAATCCAGAGTGAGGTAACGCCAACTAAGAAATAGCTGCAGCACCCTTGAAGGCGACTACAGCTACTGTATATAGAGCTATATTTTAACTGTGAAAATTCATAGAGAGCCCTTAAAAATATATATACATCTTCTCTATATATCACTATTATAATGAAAAGTTGTTGTCCAGGAGGTGCACTGGTTGCTTAATCTTCACAAATCCTGGCATTCCAAATGAGTGTAGAAATTACAATGTTCATACAGTCTCTTGCTGGGTTTCTCTGATTCACTGCTGGACGTGGGCTGAGACTGTCAATATGTTCACAGTTGTATGTGCAAATTGCTCATTATTCCCCAAGAAAGAAAGGAATGGAGGAAATGTGACTTTGACAAGTGACAACCAAGATTGCATGAGGGCCAATTAAAAGTTTATTTACTTTAGTTTTTTTTGATCAATGTCACATATATTCAATAGATAGGTAGGTAGATATCTATCTTTATCTCTTTATATATGCACGCCCACACACACAATTTACTTAAAGCATGTACACTCGCTCACATTGTTTTTAATATATTTAAGCTGGCTTCTTTTAGCCATTATTGACAGGTGGTTGAATAGAGGGCAGGAACACATGCGAGCACATGCGATGCTCAAACCTGGGTCACCACAAGGCGTATTGCCTGCGTGCTTGGTGTACATTCTTCATATGGGTCTGACACCTCGCAAGAGACTCATCTCTGATCTCTTTTGGTGGCGTGCACCTAGTCTAGTCAGTGCCCTTGCAGGGTGGTAAATGTCTGGCAGCAGTGGCTGTTGCCCGAAAATCTGTTTGTTTCTGCCAAGACGTTTGAATTCCTAATTATTCGGATGGCACTTCCCTTGTTTTACTGTTCCTTCCAGTGATCTCAAATAAACCTGTGTTGTGTTTGGTATGCTCGCTGCATACCTGGCACCTATTGGAGACATTTTTCCATTTTGATTGAAAAAAATAAATGCTGCCTTCTAAATCAAGTGGATTGAGAGGTTTTTATTGTCTTGTCTGCAGAGATGGTTTGACTTTTTATCAGCGCCCATCCACTCTCCCTGCTATCTGTGATTTACTTGTTTGTCACTTAATTGAAGCAGCTCTCAATCCCCTGACTTCAATCCTCTAAAGTGATTGTTTTGCCAAGTCTCTGCCCCGCGCTCGACACTCGATACGCGTTTAAGAACAGCAAACAACAAAACGACTACCTAACTCATAATGTGTGATAATTTGTTACTTTATATCTTCCATGCTTTAAATAGTTTAGTGTTTTGAACACTAGGCTGCAACAAACAAATGATACATTGCCTTTTTAAAGGGATCGTCTTGCATTTGGTGACTTAAAATATTACAAAAAGGATGTACAAATGTCGGTCTGTGCTACACGCTAACTAGGTGGCTGCCACACTCCAACTAGGTGACTTTAACTGGGCTCCTCCGGACCAGGACGCAGGGCGGGGATGTTGGGATGACCTGCTGCTCAATGTTGCCATGCAGGAGATCTCTCCCTGAGTGTGTGTGTGGTGATGGCTGGTTTGACCTGTGCACATTGATTTCTCAATGAACAAGAGGTCCTCAGCCTCACTCAGCCCAACCAGTCTGACTCAGGCCAGGTGAGGCTGCTTATATCGGCCATCATCCCCCCCCACATTCATATAACACATATGATTGTCCCGTTTTTTTACCCTTCGCCAGTTTGCAGGTCCATGAATGAAACCCTAATTTTTAACCTTAAATTTTCATTTTTGAGTTATTGTGCAAGAATTTCCCAAAGGACTCAAGAGGACTAAAATAGTAGATTCACAACCATTTATGTGGATGCACGGTAGTTTGTTCACAGGTGGCATCCACACCAGTAAGAAAAAAAAACAAGAATTTCAAGGCAAGCCAAACAATGATCTAATAGTTTTGTAGAGCCACCATGTAACATTTTAAATAGTGCCGTCGCGACAACAGTTCATTTCTGAAAAGTTTTATTGGAACAACTCTTCAAATCAACGCTTAAAATGAAAAAAATCTAAATCTAAAAAATCGAAACAGTGATGACGCATAGTGGAAGAAGTGGAAGAAGGAATAAGTGTATGTCGGATCCACTCTTTGTGCCGGTCCGACTCTGCTACGGCAGAGCGTCAGAAAGGACCAAACGCGCTGGAAGATGGTCCTGTTCTGTGTATTATAACCAGTGGTATTGATGGCGATACGCGCCAAGGTTTTGAGCGGTGTTGGAAGACATAACCCGGCTGTATGCCGTTGCCTTTACTCTATTTGGAAACACGACCCACTTAAGTTTCAATGAAGACACACTGCTTTTTGAAACGTTTGTTTATACGTTGTGCAAAGTTCCAATGAAATTGCATCGCAGCACTAACGCAAATCGAGAGCATGGGAGTAAATGCACTATTCTGGTTGACAAATCACCGGAAAAGAAAAAAAACTGAAATTGGAGTATATTCCCCATTTAGCAGCTTGTGATTATGAGCAGTTTGCTTGTTCAACCAGTTTGGGCCAGTGGGGGGGTTACCATTAAGCGGATATTGATCGGTATTTGTATAGAATACAGGGCATAATCATCGCAGAGCGGCAAAACACTCCTATACTGATTTTGTTCATGCAACTTTGTATTTAGGCCGCACTCCTACGACAGTCGCACCGCCGTGATGGTCAGGAAAAATGTCATTAGGCCACTGTCTACAATCACGTACTTATTGTACTCCATGTGGCAGCACACAGATGCATTACATTCAATATTAGCCAGCCTCATGAAACATTAAGGAGGTGATCATCTAGGATAAATCTAAAAGGACAGTTTTGACAAATGCCAGTGGCCACTTTGGAAGTATGACACACATAAGCTTCTGTTCTACATTCATCCATAATTCACGTGTCCCTCGTGGATCGCCACTTTCCTCTCATAATTAGTTCAGCTCAAAGCAGAATTAACTAATATTTCGAGAAAGAAAAACAGCATGGAAAAGGTTCATCGCTGTAAGGAAGTACTGACGTAGACTTTCTAAAGTGCCACACTGCCCTCCTAAGATCAGCTGGTTTGTTAGTGTTTACGTCTTGCTAAAACATTTATTTTTGTTTTTTTCTGCCTCTGACAATATTTAGGACTGGATTGGATAACAGGAAAAGGTGTATGAGGTTTTGATTCAAGTAGAACAGAGTAAAGGGCATTGTAACTTTAATTTAGTAATTTCATTTAGAATTTCTAAAATAATTGTACTTAAAATGGGTACGGGTAGCAGATGTAGCCTACATGTCAAAGTTATTTCAGATGAAATGAGACGCCTGCCAGTGCCGACTTGGTGATGTAATTCTAAATCTTGGCTGTTTAAAAGGAATTATCTGACAAGTTAGAATGTGCATTTCCATTCAGCGTTGTCTTCAAAGGAGGAAATGTCTACGTAATAATACTCTTTGCCATCCGTAATGCTTTAGCACAAATCGGCTTTAACCATGGGTACTTGATGCACGGCAATACGGTGTTCAACTAGGTCAAGTGGACACTGCAAAGAAACAATACTATAGACATTTATGACAAATGGCAATAAACGCGTTGCCCTTTTTGTTTAACTATAAAAACGGTTATGCCCATGTGATGTTTACAATTGAAGAACGAGCACGTTGACAGTAAACATAAGTACTGACTGGTGGGGGCTGCAGCGATGACATTAATGGCCACATAAACCAGAGCACCTTTATTGGCCGCCTTCACTTTATTGGCTTAGGCCACCATTTTGAGAAAGGAAAAACCCATCCCATCCACATCAAGGTCAACCACCACGTTTGAGCAAACAGACTGTTGGCATTTTGTGTTGCATGTTGCATTTGGTAATTAAATCAACCAATTATAAACCAATTTGGCATACCAACTACGCCCTTATCCATTGCTGATACGCACACACAGACGCACGCACGCACACATGCATGCACGCACACACAAAGGTTATTTTCGGCCTGGTTTGACAGCGTTTTTGAGTCACTTCAAGGGATCTTGGTGCGGTGCCTTCATGTAGAGAGTTAAAGCTCTCCTAGTCATAAGACCCTAAGACAGCATGCATAATGGTTCATCATAATTATGGTGAGATTCAAATCTGTTATTCCATACCTAACTGAAATGTAAACAAATCCCCCTTTTTAAAGCTTTATGGATCTGAAAGAGCAACTGTACTCCATATAAACGTTAACTAAGCTGCACTTAAATGATAAGATGCACAAATTACGTGATGCGCACCATATATGTAATGACAACAAACAAGTGTTTTTTAAAGCCATAATATGGTTGTTTACAACCTGAAGGGTGTGTAGTTAACCAAACATCAACAGTTCATTAATGAAAAAAGAATAATTTCAGCAACAATGGATGCACAATATGCCCAATACAAGTATACGCATGCTTCTCAAATTGTGTCTTTAATGAGCATGCTGTGTTTATTTCTGGAATTACCGCCTTATAACATACTTCAAATAATGATATGCTCGCAAATTTACTTCAAATAATAAGTGGATTTGAGAAGGAAATTATTGTTGCATCGCTTTCATTTCACGTTTTTAACAAAAGCGTTAAAGGGAAATAACAAAGGATAAGCATCTGTCATCAAACGAGTTGATTAGTGGCTTCGCTCCGAGCACTGAGCACGTCTTGACACGGACTCCTGAAAATTTGTGTTGGGGCACTTTTTTTTTAATTTCTAATTTAGCACTAATTTGTCTTCTGAATTGCTCTTTGTGTCTGCTTCAAAACCAGTGGAGCGATGCCACAGAGACTCAGCGTATTTCCATGTTCAGACTCAAGAGTGAACTGAGTTAAGCAATACAAAATATGCTCTAATTAAATACTACATAACGAGAATGCAATAAGGCAACATTAACTTTTGGTTGTCTCATGGACATTTGTTTGAGCGTGGCGCACCATAAAGAAACTTGGGCTACTTTTGTGACATGATATGTGTATATAATTTAACCTCTAATCAACTTCATCTTAGGCGTATTACAGCCAAGCTGTCTGCCCCTTCTTGGCAGGCATCCCATCTTTTCTTTGCCGTCGCTGCAGAACAAATGAAGCCTAATATGCTTGCTGTCATCTGGCATTAATAAGATCTGTCTATATGTAACATGGCATATAATAACATCCAGTATAGCTCATGTTTAAATTATATTATTAATTCACTGTAGGGTAGCATTTGCGTGAATTGCAAAACGACGTGTCCTACATTTCCTCTCTTTATCCTCCAGTTCTTAGTGCAATGCATCATAGTGACCAGTGACCCTCATTTATTGAGAAGAATAAATGGAACTAGCAATTATCCTTTTCACGCGTTACTTGAAAAGCCCTTGCCCTTACATCTTCCTCTACCAGGGACAGGTGAGTCATATCCAAAGAGAAATCAGGGAAGACAGATGCAGAATAGATTTTCCTTTAAATGGCACCCACAAGGATGTTCTGAATCCATTCTTCAATAGTCCCCCTCAGCTGGGGGAAAAGGTCCGTGCAGCTGGCCTCCAGCCTTCCCTCTTCCCTTTGTGTGCACGTCCGAGGCCACGGGCACAGGTTGTGGGACTCCTGCGTTTGTTCGTCTGATTCCGTGTGGGAGATTGACAGCAGCCTATTTGCGCTCCTGGTCAGAGCGCTGCTGTGTGCCTGCGGGTGGGAGTTTACTTGGGCTGATTGGCTAAAGGTTGCCGTGTGTGTCTTATGCTTCCCAGACCTTGCTACACTGTGTTATTCTCCGTCTTCCTATCAACGTCTGTCAGCATCGCTAAACCCATTCAGTCAGGCAAACAGCCTTATCACGGCCGCTGTAATACATCCTCCCCGCCAGAGCCTTCTCTGCACTTCCCCTGTTTCATTTTCCCTCCATTCTTTTTCTTGGCATTTGCGTGCTATGCGATTCCCCCCGCACAGGATGTGCAAGGTAGATGTATGTGAGTGTGTGTGTGTGTGTGTGTGTGTGTGTGTATGGATGTACCCCTCGTTCTAAAGTAAAGGTGAGCGCACACATTGGCATCTCGGATATACCCACATACTCGGGTGGGCTCTGGAGCGCAGAGGTTAAAATAATATCGGTGCCGTGAAGCTGCAGGAACATGGCGGGACTGAAATGAATCACTACTGTCTGCTAGCGTTCTCCACGGCTCCCGTTACCTTAAAAATACCCAGACACTGTATCTCCATCGCCAGATGGTGGAACCCTCGGTAGCTGTGTTGATCACCCAATGTCCCTTTTCAGCTATGCTTTGTCGTGCTATATTGTAAGATCATAGGGAAGCGGCAATTATTTATTAGTATGCTAACTCCTGTTTTTATTTCGAACAGGATGGAATCCACTTGGGCTTTAGCAGGTTATTTCTTTCTCGCCGGCAATTAGATTTCGACCACGCCACGCTACGGAGCCATCGCAAACCTCACGTAAAATTTGCCAGACGCTTCACAGCTATTATTCCATTTGTGTCGTGTCTAATCCACCTTTTTGCCAATCTATTCTGAAGACTGGATATGGCTTTGTAATGTAATTCAAACAAAATGGCTGCCTGTAGTTTGAAAAACAGTGTTGAATCCCATAGTGAATTAACTTTTGATACCTTTGCCGTGTTTGATGCGTACAATGTCTTTCTTCTCAGGCACAAACATAAATCATGCATGTCAATACACTACAGTACATTAGAGGAAGCGGTTTGACTCTGCGGTTCAACGTTGGAAGAGCTTTGATTGTGTGTTTCCTCCATGCGATCCATCAGAGGCCAGGGTAAGGCAACCCACCAGTGGGTAGTTCTATGTGATGGTGGGTGATTGGATCATGCCTGGCTGTTGTGTCGTGAAGGGCTTCTGTTTAAATTGTTTGCCTATCGGGTTCCTCCCCAGGGTAGCAGCCAGGGGCCCTCCATCAAAGGTGAGACTGTCAGAAAATGGTTTGACTGAAAAGAAAAACACATACACACAATCACAACATCAGACCAAGCTATGCAAGAATACAGGTGGACTTAATGTGCTCTGGAATGAATGCAGGTTGGATGTGCTGACGCCCAAACCAATCCAAACTCAATCCAAGCTCCCGTCATCTTTGGCCATTATCAAACTATACATAATTCCAGCCTCAATTCCTATTCAATTTCTATGCAGAATAAGGAATATTCAGTTACACAGAAACTGATTGTTTCGTTTGTTACCCTTTGCCAGTACTGAATGTTAATATCACAGAGAAAGTCCCAGCTAATATTATTCAGACACACTTTGATGCATGATTTCCTTGCTTGGGGTTGCTTCTTTATCCAGGTTTAATTAAAAAATGAAATGGGGGAGAGGGGTGAGGAGGTGTTCTCTCCAGGCCCATGACTTCTTTGCCCTCCGGGGGGAACATTCTGTAAAATGCTTTTTTCATTTAGGTGTGCTATTTGGCCTGCTCTTTAGACAACGATGAGAGAGAGAGAGAGAGAGATAGAGAGGGAGAGAGAGAGAGAGAGACTGCAATGCCTGTTAGTCGGTCGGTCATGCGCTTAAGGTTTCTAAATATTGATATGCAACATATACATTTACTGTCTATACTGTAAGCATACCACTGTTAGAGGAAACCTCTTACTGTATGCGCACGGATGCTTCATCTATAGATGAAATGTCTTACCTTAAACACAGATGTAAGATCTGATCTAAATGAAACCTCTTACTACTTTGATGGCCCTCCAGGAACAATTTGTTCCAAAAGGACTGCGGTTCAGATTTGATTAAGCAAAGTGTCCTACCAAAAAAAACCTCCAACCTTGTTCTCTCCAGAGTAGGGCAGCGTTCAGTGTTGGTGGTTTGTTTGTGCTCCCGTTTTGACAGAGGAGAGCATGTCCTTTCTATGAGAATAAGTGCTTTAGAAACGCAGTTCTTTGCTGTGCGTACTGAATTCTCCCAGGGTTACCAGGTTGTATGGCGTGCATGCTTTTAAAATAATGTCACAAAGAGAACCATTTGAAAGACCTGGCTTCATTCTGGTTCTCTCTGGTTGATTTGTTTTGGAAAACATGTCTGTACTCTAGAGATTAATTTGGTACAGAACTTGTTATCATGGCGTTGTTATTTTACATCTTCCCTCGGCGTGAAGTCAAATATTTTATGCAGAACAGAGCATATGGGCATAACATTGAATAATTTAGACTTCAGTTTTGATACTAATAATATTGTACAATCGGCTTGGTCCGACTTTCTAAATTGATAGGCGAGATGTTATGGAGGAACAGGGAACTTAGGAGAGGCCAGACTTTTGAATTCTAGTCTGCGGTGCTGTGAAGCTGTACCGGCATTGCATGGCTTAAAAACTCTGGGTCCCACCGGGCCCACCCGTTAAAAGAAGGTATTCACTCACGATATTGCACCCACATCCAACGGCATGCATTAGTCTGATAAAGGTGAACCTATTGGCCCTTCAGATCCAACGTTTCAGATGTCACAGGAGGATTGCACCAATCACTGCACGGTGTGCAAATATATGCAAATGATGTGCTTGCCGTAACTCCAGAGGGAGGGATCAGGGAAAATGGGGTTTACAAGAATATACATCCCTCTGAAATCAAGCCCTTAAAGGCCCTTGTGTGTAATTACGGTGAGGGTCCACTGACAACGCTCTGACACACGGATACGTGGCGCTTAATAATGGTGGACACTTGTGGGCGCGGATGTGGATGGCTCAGGTGCTGTTTGGCAATACAGACAACTCAAATTTGCACTGCCTTAATGCCTTAATGTCACTGCCACGCTTGGGAAATTTCTGGGAAGTCTCGTCCCACATTCTCCTATGATGTTTTGACTGCTTCGGTTATTGAAATTTTGTAAACGTATAACTTTGCACATGAGGACCAGTATACCGGTTTCTGTTTTATCCTTTGGTCAATTTTTGCAGCTGGTTTTATCCAAAGAAAAAAATGGTCATAAAGGAGCAGGTAGGTGTTGAGCAAATCACTCAACAGGCCTACAGGGAGACTGTGGCCATTGGATTATTGCTCCTGAACCCTGCACTTCATTCAGCTGGGACTGGAACCCCCTAGCCACCACACTGTCCTGGTTAGAAATCAAAGAAATGGGACTGGTTGTCCAATGTGTTTATTTATTTGTAATACCTACCATGCGACGGATGCCTATTGTTAATCGGCACAATTTTATTCTGAAGAGGTCAGTGCTGTCAAGGTGGCTCCTGTAGAAATTCCAGCAGGTGTTTGAGAGCCGGTTGTGTGAACAGTGCTGGTGCCCTCGCTCCCTGGCTGTGTGTGATGCACAGAGACCTGTAACAGCTAGTTCTCCCACTAGCACAGTGCTCTCTGTCAGGCTCACTCGGTCAGCCTGTAAATCCAGTCCTTCAACTCCAAAGCCCCTTTTAATTAGCCTGGGTTTCATCTTTTTGTTTTTTTGTGAAAGCATAGATGTGATATTGTCGTCCCCCCACTTGTGGGACTTTGGGTGTGTGTGTGTGGTGGGGGGAAAGTTGGGTGGGCTCCATG
>JAOPUD010000145.1:12085901-12103998 GCA_027122715.1 Trisopterus minutus | reverse complement strand
ACACACACACACACACACACACACACACACACACACACACACACACACACACACACACACACACACACAACAAAAAGACCAAGAGGGTTTGTATTTACGGGTACATCCTTGCACAGTGAAATTTTCCACAGATCACAAAGTTACTATTATCGCAAGATGTGTCTGTTATCCTGATGGTTTACTATCCATTGTGTGACAGATTTGGATGATGAAGAAAAAGAAAAAAAGAAAAAAAATTCCCAGGATAATCTCCCAGTCCGACGGTGAAGGTGGCATCGCGAAGCGTGGGATTACGTTGGCGGGAAAGAGAGTGAGTGCAGTGATGGAAACGAGAGAGAGAGAGAGAGAGAGAGAGAGAGAGAGAGAGCGAGAGAGAGAGAGAGAGAGAGAGAGAGAGAGAAGTGCAAAAAGGGAAACTCAGCACAAGAGGTGGATGACTAATGAGACAATAGAGAAACGCCGGGCAGAGTTATATATAAAAACGACAACAGTGCAAACCTGCAGGCCCCATCACAAAGGGAGATGGAGATACTATGTTTTAATAATAAGTAATTGTACTTTTCCAGTTCGGAAATTTTTGGTGGTCACTGGACAAGAATAAGATTTAAAAAGATACAAAATATGGCAACAAAAATACAAAGATAAAGGAGTACAAATAGGCAAAACAAATATAAAATAAATGCGAAAATAAATGCGAAAAACTGTCACAGCAACTCGTTCTACTGTTGCTATGACAGTCCTGATCAGTGGCGGCTGCTGGTCTTTCAAAGAGGGGAAGCTCATTTTCGGCCTATATAAATTGTCAATTTATCTAGGCTATATATATATATATATAAAAATTGTCAATTGATATAGTGCCATTGTGCTACGGGTGTAGGACTTGAGCCGCTTTAAACAACAGAAGCTCCTTTCAACACCTGCACAGTAGCTTGTTGCCACTAATGAGAACAAGCTTAGGCATTACACTGTCCAATCCATGTCTTTAAGGAACACCAAGAAATCACACAGCTTACCCCTGTCACCCTGCAAGTCCTGATCTGAATACAGCACTTGAAGTTCAGACCTCAGGCTCCCTGACCAACTAACAAAACACTATTCAAGTTGAACAAGGGCATGTGACAATTATGTTAAACTGAAACAAGGAATTGTGTGTATAAGTGTATGAAATGTACGATGAAAATTGTCTAGCAATTTCGCCAAGCAAATATCAAGAAATAGGTGGCAGTTTGTCTTTCGACTCGCTTGCAAAATCCGCGATGGGATTGAAGAGAAGAGAGCTAAAGAGCGCTCCGGCGATGTTTTATAGTTCAAAATCGCTATCAATCAAACGGCAACTCAGTCTTTCGCAGACTCTCCAATCATCACGCAGAAGCCCAGTGACCAGGCCAGCCCACTCCTCCATTCATCCCCAGAGACGCTGAGCGTCCATGGGAGGGACATAATCGCAGCATTATCCAATGACCATCAACTTTTTACACACTAACAAAAGCTGTTCTATGCAGCCCCATTGAAGTCGATGGACCCTGAGCTTCAACTGGAAAATCATTTGACCTGCGATAAACTGAATTCTGATTCTGAACAAACTCGTCTTTGAGATGGACGTGTTTTAACACATTTTCAGTCCATGAAATGTTAACACAACTGTATATATTTGACCATTTCATTTTCAAAATTTTAGGGGAAGCCGAGCTTCCCTTGCAGTCTTAGAGAAAACACCACTGCTTCACATGTTTTTTTATGTGTTATAAGATATTGATGTGGATGTTTCCACCATTTTCATATGTCTCAGTTTTTTACATTTCTCACAGTGCAAATAGGTTTTTGAATGAGTTTCTGGAAGCAGTGTTTTGAGATGGGATACTATTGTAAGCCTATGTTGCAAATGTTAACTTAGAAACTTTAAAATGTTGATGCATGATTGTGGACTATATGGAAATAATTCCCTAACTACAGGTCTTCTGGAAATGTTTTTGGTCGCTGTGTTCAGCACCATACTTAATATATTGTTGCTTAGCCACTCTCATTAACGAGAAAATGTCAAACTGGCACTGCATGTTGAACCCCTGGTCTAAGTCGCTGATCTTTTTTACATTATTCGACATCTCTACATTATGTTTTAAAGGGTTTCTGAGAATAACCATTGTGCTGCTGTGAGAAGAATCTAGATTGAAAATCAGACTCTCGGACATCTGAAAAATCCTTCATGGTCTGAAGTGGGCCCCAGCAAAGATTATTTTAAACGTTTGCATACAATATTAAGTCAGCGCATTGCTTTTTCTGGATCATGGTCAGCATTCAAATGAGCAACGGATTCATAGCAACCCACAGAAAAAGCTAAATCAAGCCTATAGTGCAGCAAGCCACAGGCACCCCATAATAACTATAAAGGACAACATTGAGACACACAATGCCCCTCACTCATTTCCACTCTAGAACTCCTCTGAGGATTTGGCTGCCCATGGCAGTTCTTTAAGGCTCCGCCGTCAAAGGGCCACAGCGAACACATGCAGCTTTTTATACAAATGAAGCCAACCACACATGTCTCAGTGACTATATGTTTATATGATATTAATGGGATTGTAAGAAGAAAAAAGGAACATAGGGTAGAGAGCACCCTGCTGTGAATTCTTCTTTAAAGTCAGGGAACTAGGTCAGGGGAGTGAACAATCGCATGCCTCCTGTGTTGGGGGGGGGGCGGTTCTCCTTGAGAATGAAATGGAACTGAGGAGTTTGAGGGGGGGCTCATGTGCATTTCAAATAAAGCAGGTACTCCTTGGAGCTGCCACTGGTTCACTCCTTCATTATTCTGTTCAACGTGATTTGAATTGCACCGGAGAACCGAAGCTCAACCCCAGTGGCAACATTACACGTGTTTTACATCCTATTGCATGGTGCTCGCCCCGTCACCAGTCCCACATGACCCGACTGCCACCTATGGAGACCGACCTGGGCCGGGTGCGTGCGTGTGCGTATGCGTGTGTTTCAAAGGTCTTTTTAACCAGGGTTCCAGGTTGTGCTGTGGTTAACTTATTGCAAAAATCGACCCTTAGGCTAACACAGAGAGTCTTATCAATATTTAAACACATGAAGAAGAAAGAGGCATATGGCATGTATGCTGCACTTCCCTTTACAAACAGGGCTCCGTTTCAGCCTCGTCATATCTGGGTCAACACAGGGTAAACGCTAGGAGGGATGTGTTAAACGTGTGTGACCTGTGTCAGAAACACAGGTCAGCGCAGCCGTGAGAGCAGTTCCCAGCACTTCATACATACGTCATACAAAGATAAAGTGTGATAGAAAAGCGTATGCAGAATACAAATCCGAATGAGAGAAATAAATATTACACTATCTAAATATATCAAAAATATTTTGTTGGGTGTTAAAGTAAACGGGACGAGTGCATACTGAATGACACGTTCGGTGGAGAGCAGAAATGCGACGTGGACCATGTAGGTGAACGAGGTCATGCTTAAGATGCTTTCGTTCTTCTTGTGTGTCTCTCTCAGTTGTTCCATTGACTGTCGTTAGTTAGACCAGTATGAATGGACCAGTACGAGCAGCTCAAGGCCCAGGGGGCAGAACTGGTGGATGAATGGAACAAGTGTTGAAAGAAAGGAACAGAATGTGCTGCTCCTGCCTGCGGCGACGAGTGAGATCCTCGGACGGGGATGATGACGACGTGAACAAAAAGGCGTGTCATGGTGCTGGTGTTGCTGCTCCTGTGTGGGATGAGATAAAGAGCAGATAAATCATAGCATTGTTGGACTGAATGGACGGTTTGGGTGGTACAGCAAGGCCCAATGTACTGCAATGAGCAAATGTTGGTTCAACTATAGGTACAAAAATGAACATTTGTTATTTTCTGGAAGTTTTCTGTGCTTTCACCTTCACTTTTTCGTAGTTTGGTCTGTGAATCAATAGGGACGTGCATTCCAGTCTGAGCCATTGAGGGACAGACTTTAAGGAATGCCTTTCATAACGGGAAGCAGATTTCTTTCTGCTGACATCATACATCCTCCATGAGGTGTGCCCTATATTCAGCCATTATGTTAATTCAAATGCATTCTATTAACCCTGTAGCCTCCAAGAAGGTGACACACACACAAAAGAAACACTGTCAGGAATAATTGAGTATTTAATTGTATTATCCATTTGCAATTTATAAATGTGTGAAGACAAGAATTCTTGGATTCGTTTCGCACATCTTTATGGACTCAGTTCCTTTTTCAGTGCTTTTTGACAAGCTATAATTCTTTATATATTTTTCTTTGCTGAAAAGTAGGCAGAAAGTTCTCTACTTTAACTGTTGAAATTGTACTATTGAAATATATTCGTAGATTTCAATTGAGTAGGAATCTATCTAAAATGATCAGAGGTCAAATTGGACGGCTCAGTCGACCCATGTTGGTAGAACATGCGTTTTAGTTCAAAGTTTGGTCTGCCTCCAAGTGAACTACAGTTTGTTCTCTTTATGTGAGAACGTGATCTGAACCAGCGACAGAAGGCTAACCAAAAAAACGCTGCCTCGAAGCAGCAGAAGACATTGCATATTCTATATGCGATGTCTCGGCTCACATTCCAACTGAATGTACTGCTCATAGTGTGCACATTGGTATTCCGCGTCAGAGGAACAAGGACCACTGTAGTTTTAGTTGCACAGATCACATAAGTTGAATATATTTTATTATATTTGCCACTTTGGTGATGGTTATGTAATTCCCGACCAACTTTTCTGACTAACTACGACGTAGTTTTCTTGGGGTTGCATGGTGTTTCTTTAAACATTTAGCTATAGCAGTGTGAAGTCAAACCAAGCAGGGCGTCAGTGCCACAAATGAGCCGCTAGTTACAACCCAATCAGGCGAGCTTAAGATGTGAAACCACAATAAGAAGTGAGGGAAACCTTTTTTTTAGGGGGGCTAAATATAAATAAAAAACACCATTATAATCTTTTGGGATAGACGGCGGCGTATGTGGTTTATGATAATGCCATCGTCTATGCTTTTTCTGAGAGGTGTTGTTTTCAGAGAAACCAGTGTCTCTCTGTGATGGTTGGAGCCATTAGCTTACATAACAAGCCTCCACGCAGTAGTTAAGCCAAGCCTGATTGAGATTATGAGCAGTGCAAGCATATACTGCGGTACAGACTATTTTTAAGTTTTGTTGTGCTCAAAATCACCCAGATCGTTTTCCAGCATTTTTTGCCTGAACTTATATGCACACAAATCACAGTGTGGGCATTAGAGGACTTTGTGCTCACTGGAGGAACATAATAAGCAGAAGCAATAAGCAAAGTGACCATGTCTCCATTGCCCCTTCTCCACAATTTAACACGACTTGACCTCAGATAATATTAGTGCTCAAATGATCAATTATCATTAAGTGGACGAGGTGTAATATCAACCGAAAGTTATAGATACATCGACTGCATTGTTCTTATTACTACTACTATAATTATAATTTAAAATAAATATTGTTTCTGCTCTTATTTTTTTAAGATTTAAAAGTTTTATCCGTTTTATTGTAGAGTGAGTTAGACATGAAGGTATGGGAGAGAGAGAGGGGAAGACATGCAGCAAAGGACCACGGGCAGGAATCAAACCAGGGTTGCTGCGGTAAGGACGGGTGCCTTAATGGTAGTACGCACTCTCCCCGGTGAACCGCCGTGGCGCCCCATTCTGCTATTTCTTTAATATATTCTAAACAAAGCCGTATGTATGCAACAATGTCACATTTCATCAAACACTAACACAATCCAGCCCGCCGCCTTTTGCACTGCTCTACACAGCCTAATAAGGAGTAGCGTCTATCAAACCGCACCGTAGGAACACCAATCAATGTGTTTTGTCGATACTGGTGGATGTGCACATCTGCTCTCGTTAAAAGCATTAACTCACTTTCCAAAGAGTCAGCCGGGGCTGACTGACCGGGCACTTGAGGAAGTCGCTCAATACATGCCTTTCCATCCATCGCCCGTGCCGGCTCCTTCAGTAGTTTCCAGTGAAAAGGTTTGCTCATTATAATGGCACTGGCAGACTACTTAGGTTTTTTGGTTTGGCTAGTGAACATTTATTTGTGGCTTGTTTATCAGATATAGAAAATGTGATGAATCATCGGACCTTAAGTTCTGTTTTTGCGTACGCTGGTCCCCCCGGGCTTCAAAATGTTGCTCTTCATCAATCTGTCTTATGGCATTTAATATAATGTCATACGCTTTTCTCTGGGCGACCAGCAACTCGGTTAACGAGTCGCCTTAAAAGGCCAGCTCTTTCAACGCTGTTATTGAATACACACACGTTACATTACACATGGGAGAAGTGGCGTGTACATCGTACACCCCACCGACCACAACAATAACAACAACAACAACCCATCATCCCATGCGACACAAACACAAATAAACCGAGTGATCAGAAACGAGAAGCCGAGACACACAGGCGGCACTCTGCTATGAATGAGGAGCGGGTGGGGAGGCCGCGGTGGGTGGTGGTGGCGGCGGCGGCGGCGGCGGTGGTGGTGGTGCTGGCGGCGGCGGTGGTGGTGTTGGTTGTGAGAAGGGGATTAGCAGAAGTGGCCAGATGGCGCGGGGAGGGAGTTCAGATGGAGCCGTGGGCAGCCGGAGCAGGGAGGCGCTGGTAGCAGATGGGCGAATGAGAGGGCTCATAAAACCATATTATCACTGGTGATATCATTGTCATGATCATACCCAACCCCACGCCGCCGATGAAGCTTATTACAGCGAGCGTTAGCAACTGTTAGCGAAGTGCCTTGGACCCGCTCCGATGGCGGGGGGCCCAGGCGACCGTGTTCGAACGAGAGGGGCTTTCACTAGTTTGATCCCGATCAGGGAATTTGCACTTGTTTGGTTTGTGCGTGAGTGTGTGTAGAGGGGGGGATATTGTTTTCAGTGCTTTAAGTGTGTGTCAGGGCCCTGAGATTAGGTGGGTTTGGGGGGCGGAGTAACACAAAAAGAGCAAAGCGTGGTGACCCTTCACCCCACGCAAACATTATTAAACCTTACAAAGCCTTTCCAGACATTTTGCACATTGTTCATAATCGATTAGTACTGCCTCCTCCACTGCCTCCTACTGCCTCCTCCACTATTTTCTCTGACCTGGCATTGGCTTTTGAAGGGAGCTGTCCCTTCGCTGCCCAGAATGAGAATGGATTTTTCTGCTTCTTCCCAGACATCTTTGAAACAGACACAATGCCATGGTTGTATAATAATTGAAACATGAAATTAACATCGAGACTTTATTCAACTGAAAAAAGTAATTATTCATTTGTTGAATGACAAATTAAAGAAAGTTCAGAATAATGTGCGTTGTCCGTCCCCTCCAACTTCTGAAAAACATGAGGTTGTCCCCCCACACCTAAATTATTTCTAAACATATGTAATTCAAAATATATACTAAACAGAAGCTGACTCCCCCATAATTCACACAAAAAACAATTTTTAAAGGTCTTGTTCATGCCCCCTTATTTATCCTGCTCTGAACCGTTGCATAAGAGATTGGCGCGTTATTCCTCTATGCCTATTTTCAGACAATGAATGGTGCTGCATTTGTGGATGTCTGGCTCTGTAAAATAGCTAAATATATGTATAGTGATGGCCTAAAAGTGACTCATTCAAGTATCTCTCGAGGTACTTTTAAAAGCTATGTGTCTGTTAGAGGAGATCATTTAGTATACGTGGGTGATTTATTGATTTCCCCTCCAGAAAATACTGTTGAAAATATTCCATGTCTGTGGTTGTTATGAGATCAGCGCCCTTGGGTCTTACTAAATAACGTACTAGTGCGCTCTGCCTCACAACATGGAAGCAAAGTGTGCAGTGAAGGGATGACACTAGCTTGTGCAAATCCCCTTCATTCTGTAAATCCGCTTTTCGTTTTCGATAGTTATTCTAGAATAACATAAATTTGAAATGATCAGAAACGAGGTGGTTCCCTAATACCAAGCGTTGGCATCCGCTTCAGTTAAAGACGCCCTTCAGCCCACAGTGCTCCCAGCTCCGACTGCACTCCAATGAGGTTGGTGCGGGTTGGCGTTCACGTAACAAACAGAAAGGATCTCCTGTCATCACAGCAACAGTGACGGGGACAATTTTGTCTTTTTAATTAATGTTTTAACCGAGCGTACGACTTGGTTAAACCAGTATTCAACACTGAGTATTCGAAAAAACTGGTGTTTAATACGGTGTTTCCATGGAGCTGTCTCTTAAATTACTCCCTGATTAATCCACGTTGCTTATCTCTGTGTTGATTGGACAGCTGGTCAAGTTCACAGCTGGGAGCCAAGAAGATTTGGATATTGGAAGCAACACATCTTTGACTCTCATTAGTGATCGAACCTGTGTGCCCTTCATTGGTTTCTTGTATGGCTAATATTGTGAATGTGAGTATTTCCCTGGGTGGAACAACTTGAGCTGCCTGTCCATCACAATTGGGGATTGGTACTGCACCAATGGTAGTCCAGTCCGATTGCCCGAAAACAGATATCAGATCACTTAAAAACCCCAGCCAATACGATCGCTTGAAAACACTATCAGGTCTGATCGCCCAGCCAATCAGAACCCTCGGAAAACCCCAGCCAGTCACATTGCTCAAAAACCCCAGCCAATCCGATTGCTCGAAAACCCCAGCCAATCAGATCAGAAAAAAAGTGCTGTTAAATAAATGGTCAATGTTATTATTTCATGTTCTAAATAAATAAATAATGTAGCCAGCCCACTGTTTCAGATGGAATTCGAAGAGAGTTTTAGGAAAGAGGGAAGCTTGTTATCCCCATGTTAATAAACCAGGCCAACTTTATGATACTTTTTAGGGCCGTCGTTGTGTAATTTTTATGAGCATTATAATAAGCAATGTTGTATATGAAATTCACTGCACACCGTAGCTTTAGCTTTTAAGCCAAAACCTTACTCGGAAGCGGACATTAAACACATCATTGCTCAGACGTAGCTTCACCATCCACACACACACAGTGTCTGAAAAGCCAATATCTCTTGCGGACATTGCATTCAACCGCTGCCAAGACAGAGCCCCTTGGTCGAAAAGATAGCCACCGGCATTTAAAATAGAGTGGAATGTTTTCGGGAGAATGGCAAACGCATGGGATTTGACCCACGGATGTTGACGATCATATGACAAAAGACCACTTTTAAATAAAATAAGAGTTTTAGTGTTTTTCACTGTGTTCACTGGCTCTTTAAATGTAATGCTAAAAAGGTTGACTTTGATGTATGTAACTGTTTTGTTACATACATTATAGGAATATTTTAACAGGTGACTAACAGGTAAATAACCCAATTCTGAACTAATGTTCTCTGTCAAGCAAGTCGGTGAGAGCTTATAGGGACATTTTTATGGAAAAATAAATAAATATAATATTTTGATTAAAAGACATTAAAAGGCCCACTGCTGCGAGAGAAGATATAATCCCCTCTTCAATCAAATCCTTATTTCCAAAAACTCACAAATGTTGTTCAGTTTGACAACTAAAGCCCATGCGACATAATCAATGGTAGCCTATACTTTTCAGTCGTCAATGATTGGGGTGTTTGTAAGGAGTTCTGCACACATTGATGTTGCATCATAGGGACAAATACATTTAGTCAAAACAACAATTTAAGTATCAAAAACATGAATACAGGCTTACTTACTATCTTTATGAGTGAAGCCGTGAACAACTTTGACGCAACTAGTATGATTATACTCCAGGATGGGTCATTGAAAGGTTTTGCAGAATACCGAACGAGCACGTCATTTGAGTGACAAGTAGGAGGTGCGGCATGAGAGTGCGTGAAGAGGGTAATTTGCGTGGGTCTCACGCTCAATGTATGAGAGTTGGCAGCTCTGATGTATAGCCCGATGAGTGCCATGTATCATGTTTGACAGGAACTGGTCAGAACCTGAATACCTGAATACTTGTCCGTTGTCTATTTATGCTTTAAGGTTAACACACTACTCGTAGTGATGAAGGCTATTGATGGCTATTTGGACTCAAATTGCATTAGAGCACGCTTTATACACTCACAACCAAATTAGCTCAAGGCAGAATTGAGAGACCAATACAAATTTACATAGCTGTAATGAAATTACACTGCTGCGTTCTTGATGTGCGCACATGCACATTCTTAAGTGAATGAATTCAAGACCTTACGAACCAAGTGTAAAATGTATTAAAAACAAGGAGGGTGAAAGAGATGTCCAAGCATTAAGTGTAATGAATAATTTAATAGGTTATTGAAAATGCAACATCATCCCAGTTGCCTTGAGGTCACATCCGGGCTGCAGTGTTTGTGTCCCTTCAAAGAGGAAATTGAGTTAGCATTCATATCTGAACAAAGTAAATGACTACCATGCAACTATCTTTTCATTTTTTCAATGTTTAATGATTGAATGCATGCCATAATCCCTCAACTTGTATTAAACGGTACGATTTTTGTATATGTCGATTATAGAATCCAAACAAACATTGGCTTTCATCAAGACATGCTTTGAACGGTGAAAACAGATGCAACCCTCTAGGGCAAAGCTATGGTAGCCTGGCTTTTGTAAATGTTTAAAAAAGCACATCAAGGAAATAACTTGAAGAGGGCACAAGCAATGGCAAATGAGTGTTTTTTTGGTGTAAATATAAATTTATTGTCCTTTGCATTGAGTACAGCTTTGAAAAGATTACCGTGTGTAATGCATTTCTAAATTAAATTCATACCATTAATTATGAATGTAAAATCATTTGCCACGATGATGATACAACTTGAGGATTGTTCATTTGCTATTCTACTTCCAGCGCGTCCTTTATCAGGTTGGCTTCTGGCAAATACATTACAAGATAATTACTCGGTCAGAAAATAATGACTCAAAAGTCATTAGTGGGCAAAAATAACCATGTTTAATTATCCTTCGCTTTTGCCCCACGTTTATTACATAGCAATAACAAAAAAAAGTACGCTCATCAATGACCCACAGAGCAGGTCAATAATTTTAATTGGTATATTAATAAGCACTTGATTTGGTAAAGTATTTAGTTTTTTTACCATTCCCATTAATTTCTGCATGGTGTCAACAGTGACTTTCAAGAATAACCACACAGTTAAGGCAAAACGCGTGTAGCAGTGGACATCAAGGTTTCCTTGTCTCTTCTGCAGAATCATTGCACAGAACCTCAACATTGAGAGAAATAACTAACATTTTGGTTTATTCTCTGTTGCACCTGTTTCGAGCCGAAGTGGCAGGCCTTATTTCCTTCCTTCAGGACTCCTTTATACTCACCCATATCGGTTTTGATGACCCCAATTCAACGCCGTTCCACCCACGTCAGCAGTTACCTTTCGGATATATTTGAGGTTTTTGAATTAAGTGCTACAGGAAATGTCTTGAAGGAGTTTAGAGAAATATCCTTGTGTATTTTAGTGTAGGCGCCGTTCCTGACAACCTTTAAAATCAGATGCGGCATAAAGTGAGAGGAAATATAAAAAGGAAGTGAATGCTTTTCTGTTGTGGATGATGACCTTAAGACAGTTAACTGCAGAAAGGTGTCACTGTGACTTTTTTTGCTGGGTTTATTTTTTTTTTAATCGTGCTAGTTTATTTATTCCCGGTGAACAAACAATCAACACTGTTTTAATTCAGCTTGTAGATTGCCTCGAGAGATAGGGTTGTCTGCATGTCTATTCCTTTATGCTACAGCACTGAGTGAAAGGTAGATATATTAATGCCATGCCCTACAAAGATAAGGAATTTAGATGCAATTTTAGACAAGAAAATATCAGAATATTAATGTGTTTGTGTCCGAGTCGAATCAGAAATGTCAAGTTGTTTCTACGACGCATCGGTGCTAGGGCTGACCTTCCTGCCCTTTGTTGACTGCTCAATTATATGCTTCAGGCGACAGACAAGCTAGTTGGGCACAAAAATGTTAAATAGTCTATAGCTATATATATGTATATATATATATATATATATATATATATATATATGACCTTTGATAAATATTCTGCTCAACAATTGTAGCAATTCCATGAACTGATAGCACTTCCATGACCCTTAACTTGCATTTGTCAATACTAGCTGTTACTTATTTACCATCTGAAATACGAAGCAATATATTAACATCACGTGTACACAGCATAATAAGTAGCCCATTCTTGTTCAATTAGCTTCGATTAGTCCCCAACTAGCATATTAATAGGGCTGCCAGTAAAAGTCAAACCCTGGGGAATAGTAACTCCCCTGGTTAGATACCCAGTGTATGTGTGTGTTTTTTTGGGTGTGTTTAAGGGTGGGCATTCCAGGACAAGATATGACAGGGCACTTATTTCACTGTGGCTAATGGATCTCGGGGAAGGGAAACACTGGACATGTTGATTGACCGATGATATCTGTGCCATTGCTATGGCCCAACCAACAGGCCAATTTGCTCTACCCCCTGGGGGGGAGTGGATTTGCAATGCTGCAGAAGACAGATTACCGCAGCGGGACCCCTTAAAGAGCCAAGTCATAATTTTTTACCCCGGGGCGCTGTATTCCTTTCTCAGGGTTTGTTGTTGAACTGCTGTGGCTAAACAGCATGGCTTATTTAGCGATAGGCCAGGAGGTTGTGCTGCCCTAGGGCGGTAGGTAAGCTGCTATAAATCGATTTGGTCAACCCCAGCGATGGCTGTTTCACGTGTTCCGCCCTCTGTCTCTGAGAGGCGACAACTTGGCTTGAGTGAAATTTCTTACGTGTTGGCGAGAGACTTATTCTAATTAAAAGGGTCACGGATAGTCCAAAAGGGACAGAGGGTGTGCAGCACTTTTTTGGTGGGGCACTGACGTATAGTACACCGTTCATGTTGAAATGTAAATGATGGGCGATAGCACTTTGGAAAACAAAGTGTCAGTGATCAGTAGGTAGCTATAGGATGCATGTATCTTGGAGCACTAATGCTACCTTCCATTCAGTGTAGCATTGTAAGGTAAAGACACTTTTATAATGTATGAGGTTTTGCTATTTATATTAAGCATTAAGTAACAGCTCTTTTTGACTTATGGGATTTTAATTGGTACAAAAATGTGCAAGCCTAAGGGAAGAGCCAATACAATTTTTAGTCCAGACTGAACTAAAGTTAAAAAGACACTTTGATACAATAAAACAAGTTAATTTAAATTAAGGTTGCACACTCCCCCTGGGTCTTCCACTTAGATGAAAATAAAACTGTAACTTTTCTCTAGCTGTTAAGGGTGGATTTTTCAATGTGGGTGTTCCTATCATGGTGTGTAGTTCAGGGTTCAACCCTCCATATGTTCACTGTAAACTCTGATAGCACTTGCATGAACCTGAAGTATATATTACGGGAGGCAGCCCCTTGATAAAAGAGAGGATAGCTACATAATACATTGTACAGGCTGCCACTTTATACTAAATGCAAGAAACAACTGAACACAATTATTAACCACAAAGAACTCATTACATGAACACATTTGTTTAAACTGCAGTCAGTACTCAGCTCAGTCTACATTTTTACTAAGATAAGCTAGTATTTGAGGTGGCCAAACAGCGATAGATAAAATGGCACGTATGCTTTTTTAATGGTACCACTGCCATCTCCGGTTTCCCACTTGTGATATAAAACGTTTACCTGTAGCCTACATATTAATTAAATAGCAACCCATTGTTACATCCTACCAAGCCCATCATCATTTTCTGTGCTTTAGGTTTTTACACCTGGGATCCAGTATATTCAGTTACTACAACAGCTTGTTCAAAGTAGGCGAACCGTAGCTGTTTTATTAACTTATTTGATGATTTCTACATATTTATTTCATGACGAATAAAATAGGGTACATGGACGCATTTGCGGTAAGTAAACACTCGTCCATTTGGCTGTGATGCACCAATGTGTTATCCACACTGCAAAGGTGCCATATTGTTATGCAATATCACAACATCAAGCAATCAATAAGAAAGTGAGTGCCGCCGAATATGAGTAGCTTGAAACAATATAGTCATGATAATATAGAGTTTCAACATTTGCCAATAGTTGAGCCTTATTGCCTGTCATTCGTATTTAGAATGTATGTCACACAAAATGGGTAAAGTGAAACAGTATTACATGCTGACTACGGAAGCATGCCATGTAGTGTGAATGCAAAATAGGATGTTTAGACACAGGCCAAGTGTAGCTTTTACATATACACATATAGTATATATAAATCTGTGCCAGATGGCTGCACTCAGTCAATTAAACAGGATTTGTTTTTTCATTTGAATTATTCTGGTTGTCAATGTAGGCGACAACGTCCCTAATAATCTATTCTTCCTTGGGGTGATGCGATTTACACAACAGTCCTTGTCTTGACGACTTGACAAACCTAATGGAATCCCAGACTGAAATTGACACTAAGATATTGAAACAACACTGCCATCAGAACAGAATTTGAGGTTGAATACCCTTTTTCTTTTATTTCAAAGCGTCACACATGAACACAGAAGGAGAAGTGGCCTCCAGTCAGAAGCTGACTCCCCGCTTAACACAGACCACCAGAGATGTGCTTGTTGAAACGGGAAAGAAATAAATTACCCTTCCTTGTCTTATCAATACACACTAAGGAGATCGATTCAAAACCCATTAGTTAGTTTTAGGATCTTATTGGGAGTATAAATAGCAGTAATAGATATTTTTTACCAAATTGGTCAATATGTGCCTATATCATGTTGCAGTCTATTACTCAGTACAATGTTCAAAGCTCAGCTGCGCTGATGGTTGCCCAATAATTGGGTGGTGTACAAAGTGCTGGCCAAGGAGATGGAATGTAAGCACCATGAGTTATTTCCCCAGGTGAAAGCATGTTGCTAATAGAAAAATAGGCCAATGCGTTGTTGTTAATTGCGAGTTGAACCCAATCAATCATAGAAAAACAATCAGCATTCGTCAATCACCCTTAATTACAAGATATTTCCTGTCATCTGCATTGTCCCTCCAGAATGTGTCATCTTCACTGTCCATCAGTTTGACAAAGGTCTTTGACCAAATTATAATTGCTAATAAAGGCGCTGCAATGTTAGCTGCTGAGTGTGAGTCCTTTCTTCAAATTTGACCCACAATTTCACTATTCAAAGAGACTCTTGTCGACTATATTATTTGTGGTCTTCCTTAAAAAAACGTGTGAAAGTGACTTCAACTCAATCAGACTACTCTATTGGAGTTCCCGCTGTTCAGTGACACAATAAATGGAGCCTGTTTGCAGAGGTTCTTCCATTACAATGATGAGCTAGTGCGGTGGATGTCAAGTTCGGTGCGACCTTGTTAGGTTGGTTTAATTGCAAAGACCGTGGGCCTATTTAACTGTTTAGCAGGAGAGTAAAAGCTCACATTTGGCAGACTGTCAATCGAGTGAAACAACTTGACACAAAGTTGAAAGCTTTCAGTATATTAGTGCACAGATTGCCTCAGTGTCATCAGCCACCTTGCGGAATTAGCTTTTAATTTGTGATAAGCAATTACACATCACGCTATTAGTGCATAATTGCATTTAATTCCGGTCCCTGCAGGAAACTTTATTGAATAGCGTAAACATTTCCTTAAAATTTGTGTGCTGGTTTTTAAATGAATTGGTAATGCAGTTTAGAGCCACGCTGTGTTGCACTCTTATAATAGTTTTGTCTTTTCCTATGCAACCATACTTAACTGAAGTCAAGCAGTACTCAGATCAGTCATGAAAGGTCTGGCTGATTTGGGTTCCGTCTGGACTGGTTACCAGAGACTGCATATCATACATAAGCTAAGTACAGCAGTAAAGACACTCTTGACTTTACTATAGTTTGTTTTGTCCTTCACCATTGATACGTTATGAGATAATAAAATGGAGCATTCCATAAAGGAAGACCACTCGATCAAAGAGAGACATTAAATGATTCATTCTGTCAATAAATCACAACAAAACATTAAATATTTAAAGATAGATGGTATAGTAGATTGGCAGAGAACTACACAAGAGGAGGGAACATGGTGGAGAGCTAAGGGAAGGAGTATTTTATTTTTTTAAGAATCAGTAAAAGATGCCCCTATGCTCATCTTCCTAAAATTAATCTTTCTCCTGCAGTTAGAAGGATCAGGGTCATCCATTAGCCATTAAAATGAGGCATTAGCTGATGCAAGCCATCCTTCATGTTAACTGTTCATGTATTTTCCAACAGCAGTGGAAAGTTAGCATGCCATTTATTCAGACACATTTATCAAACACGTCCTCCATTTAGTTTCACCTTGGACGAAAGGCTGGCACAGGCCATGTGGTTTCTAATGAATAAGAGGAATGTTGTTTGATACTGTTGTTTTACACATAGAAAGACAGTGCATACGTTGTGCATGCGTACAACAGAAAACATATTGTTTATGATCTAGTAGGCATATAGAAATACTTGGGATACTAACAGGGTTGCTTTTAAAAATAAAATATTTGTATTTAAAAGATGTGACAACTTTTTTGCACATCAGGGTTCCTCTGACCTTATTTCTCTAAAACCTTGGATCTGTGAGCAACATAACATCTCTATTCTTACCCTTTCTTTTCCTTCCATAATATCAGGTTCTTCAGACTTGCATATTCATTTTGAATAAATGTTTCACTGGTGTAGACCTATTTATAAAACAATGTGGGTGTAGTCCTCATAGAATCCATGTATTCATGTCCCCTGCCAATAGATTTTTTTTGCACATTATTCTAATGTTGTTCTTCTGTATACTCTCAAATAATCCAGATTTTTCTTAACTTGGTGTTGTCCAAGGGAAATATATGGGAAATGATAACCCTCATGCAATATTTGTATGCTCATTGTCATTCATCACAATGACTAGAATTCAAAGTACCCTGTTCCTTTTGATATTCATATTTTATACCCAGCGGTGTGTATTGACCATTTCCCATGGAGTGATTTAATTGTGATTCTAATTTAGTGTGTCGACCTACAATTTAAGAGCTTTCTTTTCTAATAAAGGGTAGCATGTTTAGATTTTTTACATCAAGAAACAAAGGTTGTCTACATATTTAAGTCCTGGATATTCATTTTTGTATGGGTGCAAATGTTCTCTTTATATAGTGTGCATACACTATCGTGAATCTATCGCTATATGCGAATACGCAAACAGTACCATTATCACAAAGTCGAAACTCGTATCACGCATCCAATTTGAATTCAAAACAAACAAAAAGCAGAGCATTGATTCAGTAAATGATTTGAAGTCACAATTGAACACAGGCAAGAACACAGTGAAATTGGGCACACCATAAATAGCGCCATCAAACTTTGTCAGCTATTGATTCCTCGACCAACATTGAAAGCACTCCAAACCTTCACCGTGTCACTTGACTTCAAGGCAGCCATCCCATCCTGTCTTTATAGACCCCCCCGTCTGCTCCACTAGAAACACACTCCGCTTCCATCAACGTCCTGACACCTACAATAAAAGGATCCCAACCATAAAATGGCTTTTTATTGTTTAAAAGATGAAAGCCGTTAATATTCCCTCCATCATTTAACAAACCCTAGAATGACAGGGGTTTGCGTGGTGTCCCCCCAACGGGGGTGAAAAACCGCTGACATACTCTGGCAGCATCACTGCTACAAATCATCATCACGCAGGGCGCACGGAGGGGCAGAAAGCCACGCTGGACGGACTTGCCAGTTGGCTAAGCACCTGACTGCATGTCACCTCTAAGAAAAAAAAAAAAGATAAAAAAAACCCTTTTATTTCTTCCCTCACTGTGACACTTCCAGCAGGATGAAGTGGCTGGGGCTGTTGATGGTATCAGCCTTATGTGCATTCAAGTGCCCCGTGTGGTAAATCAGGCATAAAATTAATTTCAGGACGCTGTTGCTACAGGGGCCCCATGTAATGAAGCCAGCAGCCATTGTAGTGCGGCCCGGCATCAGCCTTTGGGATCTGTCACCTGGAGGTCTGATGCAATCTGCAGGTGTTGTACATCTTCATCAGCGAGGGGACTGTTTGTACAGCTTTTCTGAAACCTTTTAAACCCACTTTGTGTGTGTGTGTGTGTGTGTGTGTGTGTGTGTGTGTGTGTGTGTGTGTGTGTGTGTGTGTGTGTGTGTG
>JAOPUD010000145.1:12069732-12081767 GCA_027122715.1 Trisopterus minutus | reverse complement strand
AGGTACGGTGTACTGGTGTACAATTGGCAGGCCTTGGATCCACCCAGAGCGTTTAGATGCAATGCACTGATCAATAACAAGCAGTTCTTTTTGTGTTGTTTGACTAGGAGAGTGACACAATGCTATATAGAGAGCCGTTTTTTTGTGAAAGTCTCATCATGTTTTACTGTGTCGTAGTCATAAGAGCACAACACCTACCACACCAAACTTCCTCCCAGCTGTCACACAGCTCACCGTTAAAGGCTGTGAACACCGTTTTCAGATTGACTCTGTTGTAAAACAGCCAGCCAAGACCGAACCATTCATTGTTATTTCTATTTTTTCCCAGGCAAGTCACTTGAGAAGTCATTGTGTTTTGTGTTTGATGAAGTCATCAACTGAGCACCATAATGCCTCTTATAGGAAAGCCATCAAAATGAGAGCATGATTGCATTTCTTGAATTCTACAGAATAGGCATGGTGGTATAGCCTAGCATAATCTTGTATCACTCCTGACAGAACGGCCAATAGATGTCAGCATTCAGATCACCCTCCGACTTAAATTCCCAGGCATGTTCTTGGGATTGAATGGCAGCCTATTCAACCATATGGTTTAGACAATATGAGGTTTAATAAAGTCTTGACGACAAAGAATGGGCGAGATGTTGCCCTGCAGTTCCTGCGATGCAAAGTACCAAATAAATAACACTCTTTCAACCAAATAAATTTTCAAAACACAAAAGAAAAATAAGTGATTGCAAAGGCTTTCTTAAAACCAGGATGAATTCCCATCAGTCAGCTGTCGAGCAGTGTTCATGACAATCACATAATGAGGCACATCAACCATATTGTATGCTTGAGAAACGGTTATCGTGGATATTGCAGAATGTTTTCAAACCAATTTTTTTATCCCTTTTTTCCCCTCCTCTTTTTTCACCAACGGTGGAATGTGAAGTAAACAAACCCTGTATTTGCTAGTAGCCATTCCTTGAGTCAGAGAAGGCTATCAAGAATGATGATTGCTGCGATTGATACCAATCGTTCGTGTTGAAGAAAACACGTATATAATCCTAGGAGGTACATAGCTCCTATAGGTAATTTGTCATTGGGATTTCAGCAATAATAAAACAGTCCTCATGGTTTGCTTTGCAATTCCACACAAACAAGTAACAGGCAGCATTTTTCTTTTTTAGATATAGATTAACTGGTTTTTAATTTTCTATGACTTTATTAGTTCAAAACAAGCTTGAAGAGAAATTAATATGCATCATATCCTCATATACATTATATCCATTACATTGAATGCATATGAATTTATACGCATCATCCATCATCCAGTTATACTTATCATTTAAGCTCATCTACCTATTGTTGGGTAAAAATCCAGTGCGTTTCTGGCAAGGCCTAGTTTTTTGTCTCATAAAGAAGGGCCTATTTACGTGTAAAGGGTGGCTTCTAGCCACTCCGTCTGGCTATATAATAAGGCCATTTTCTATTGCATTCTTTAAGCATTAGAGTACTTTCTGACTTGTGAGCCGGATCCACACCATCTGAACAGAGAGACCCCCCCCCACCCTCCCAAGAATAACAAACAAATGGATTTAAGTTCAAAATGCATTAGAAAACAAAACAAAAGCGGCACGCAGAGTGAAAAATGCTTAGACAGGTAGCTTTGTGCATTGTGCTAACCTTCCCATCCTAATACAGTATGCATCATTGGTGCTGCCATTATGCTAATGTATAAGGCAAAGCTGTTGCAATGATTCGTTAACATAATGGGAAGAGGCTAATTGAGGGAATTCTTGCCAAATTAGGAGACAGGGCTAATTAGGCTGCCTGCAAACACCATATATAGTTGTACAGAGAGGCACGTACACTCAAAGGTGCTAAAGTATGGCCACTTGCAGAACAGCGGGTACAGCACAATAACTAACCTGCACACTTACATACTGTACACATAGGCAAGGACTTTGAACCGAGGCTGATCCAGATTCAGCTTTGGCAATGAATCACTTTGCTCCTGGGAGCTGGGGTGGTGCTACTCAGGTGCTCACTGCTGTGAGACAGATCTGAAAGCAGCTTTGACTTGGAGGCAACACGCGCGTTTGTGTGTGTGTGTGTGTGATTGTGTGTGTGTGTGTGTGTGTGTGTGCGCGTGCGTGCGTGCGTGCGTGCGTGCGATGGGTGTTGGGTGGGAGATTGAAGCATGGATGAATACTGAGGGGTGGCTCTCAATGGACAAAAACTAAATAGCAGTCAAAGATCATTGTGTGTTGCAATCCAATGGCTCACATGCTGAACACACCGCACACATCCTGAGGAGACGGTGCCCGGGGGCCCAAGGTGCTGGCCATAGCAGAACATTCACAGAAGGTGCAGCTCGGGTGATAATGTAGGCGCAAACAGATTAGAGCTGTTTGTGCAACCAGTGTTTTACACCTTTTCCTATAAGTCTAGGCTAATCGCATGAAGAAAGCGTTTGTTTCTTTGCAGATGTGAATGCCCGCCAGTGGGGGTTTATTTATATTTTTTGATAGTACTGAACAGTGTGAATAATTTGCCAGTAATGTATTGCAGCGTCTCTTTGTCGCTCAGCATTGTAGGAGGGCGAGATGGATACCTTATGGGTCTGCCCTTGCGGTTGTCTGTAATCAGAAGTCAGTCATGTGTTACGCTACAGGGGTAGTCTGTTGGAAGTCTCTGGAGTTTAGCCCACAGAGCGGCTGCATTAGCTTTAATGGGATGCAATATGTGGGGTTCAGCCAAGTAAGACCAGATAGAGCTTGGTGGTCGTCGTTTAAGATTTTTTTGTCTGAATCCCATTGAAATATTGTAATTTCTGCATGAGTTATGAACGTGGCGGCGGACAGACAGCTGTCAGCTGAGATGCAAAAAGCAAATGCTCATTTAAAAAAGGGTTGATGGACTCGAGTTCCTTCACGCAAGGATGGCAGTGGGGGTCGGTGTTTGAAGTTTGGTCGTGAAAGATTGGAATGCTAAGCTATGTAAGAGCAAACTGGCTAGCAGTAGTACTCCTGACCATGGCACTTCTGCTCCCTAGGGAAATGTGTTATTTGTAGAGAAATTAACTAAATGCAATACCGAATAAAATGCCATTATGGGTGAGGGCAAAAAAAAACAGTTTTGGCCATGAGAAAATAAAATGTTTTTCCTTTTCCATCTCCCCATGTTCCTATGTCAAGTGAATTGTATTGCATTCATTTAAGTGATAAATGCTGCTAAAAGGTGAATCATTTTATAACGGGTACAAAGCTGTAATTTCCCAGGGTACAGCGGTCGTGTTTTGTATTAACCTTGCTGTTGCACTAATCAACCATACAGTCATCATATAATTATCCTCATAAAAAATCCCAGGTTCAGGGAATATGGTCCGAAATGCTCGATAATCATAGATGATACGGCTGGATAAATGGTCTCTACATTTCTGTTGTTATGCTTATTTATTTGTATTTGTTTTTGCATTGCATTGGTTAATTATAATTTGCGCTTTCAACCTTACCTTCATCATATAATTATCTGTGGAAGTAATCCCTGGTTCAGGGGATATTGTTCAAAATGCTCCTCAATCATTGATCGGAGGGCTTTTTCTTTGATTCATGTATCAGTGTGGGCAACTGTTTTGTTGATTATTAAACAACATAACATTTAGGAGGCTTCATCAAGGTTTGTGTGGGTGCTTGTGTGGAATATTACATATCGTCGCCCTAACGCTGACAATTTTTTTCATCAGAATCTGATTAACGCTACGCATTCATCTCTTATGCCACATTGAGAACCTTAACCAGGTTATCTTAGTCAGATATCAACATTGGTCTAAGCATAAAGCCACTGACACATCCACGGTGCTCATCAATCTCCAGTATTCAATATAAAGAGAAAATAAACTGCTTTCTCGCCTGACAAACACGAGATGCAATGAGCTAGCAGCAGATAACCCAATCTATCCAAACATACATGCTGGTCACTGAGGCAGGTTAACACCTTTACTGATTATGATGACCTTAATTAATTTAAATCATTAAGGGTATCAGGGTTTATATACCTATTCATACTTAGCTTTACTTCTTAAGATTACTAGTTAAGAATATTGGGTTTGTACAGCTATTGTGCCAGAGGAAAAAGGAAACAAAAAAATAACTCTGTAATTGGCTCTAGAAGAAAAGCTTTTTATTCTGTGGGCAAACTGTCTGACGCATCAACGGGAACCGAGAGGAACGCTGCAACACGTGGGGACGCTTGTTTATGTCCCTGCCTTGTCGTTTTGCTGTCATGTGTCCTTACGCGGTTTCGTATCTATTGTCACATATTACAACAACAGCTCCCATCTGCTGGTGTTTTATGTCGGTCCGAGGCCAGAGGGAACAGACAGAAACGTTAGCATCCTGCCCCCGGGATGCCATGGTCTTTATGCCGTTCTGCGGATGACATTTAAGAAATGAATGAGGTTGTTAGTCTGCGCAGATACGCACTCAGAACTATTCATAATTCGCAAAACAGCGCTTGACTAGCAGAACGCAATCGCATGTTAATTGGGAGTTGTCCACCATGCCACAGACATAAATCCACATAGCCTCAGCCAGCAGCGCTTTGATATCAATCTGAGGCTGGCGAGTGTTCAACAAGTCTGCTAGTTTCTCTGTCTGTGGGCCGTGTTGGCCTGTGAATTAGTGGCCTTTCTGCTGGAGCAAACGAGAGAAAGACAGACGACGGTGACTGTTGAAAATCCATTATTTATGTTGCCCAGAAACATAATATGACGATGCCCTGTGTCTGATGAGATAATTCGTTTTGTGGTGCAATCTGGAGGACCTCCACTTCCCTTTTATTCAAGGTGAATTAATTAAGGGGTCGTCAGATGTCCGCATATTATAAAACTGTTTCCGACGCTGCTTCAATGACTAGTGATTTCTTTAGCTCAGTGCAGTGTTTTATCTAAATAAGTTTGAATAAAAAGGACCTGTTCTATTTTCCTGCCAGTATGACACAGGTGGGTGGGTACTGAGCTCTGACAGACACAGACTTTTTCGAATGTGCGCAGAAAGTAAACAACAACAACAAAGTAAATAAGCCACAGAGCTGAATCAAATTGCTCAAGAAATCTGTTGCCTACTCCTTTTTTCCCCAATGCTGTTTTTAGGCCAGCGGCGGTGAAAAGAACAGGGGCTATTTTTCAATTAGGTGCTGGGAAGCTGTAATCACGGTTCATGCTATTCATGCTTTTATACATTTATTTATTAGCTTAAAGGTTTGCAGATACACTGACAACCACAACACATCAACTCCTTTCATATGCTAAACCCAATTTATCCACTGACTTTACTCCAGGCGTGTGCCATCATTAACATTTCTCGTTCTCGTTCATTTGCATATTTAAATGTAGACATAAAGGTTATAATCAACATTTAATTTTTTAAGCAAACCACATAGTTACAGAATACAGATTAGTTGCATACAATTAAAGTAGGAGAGTAGCTTTTTACATAACTTGCCTTATTATTATGGAAATGAAAATTATCTTGTATGAACTGGATGTCCAAGATCCATTTTTCCACCATGTCACATACTTTAACGAATGCACTTCATTAGAAAATATACATCTATATTCATGTTTACATCCATAAGCTTAATGCTTACAGGGTGTACCTTGGTTCTGTTACTATTAAGTAGATAATAGCCTTGATGGCAGCTTCGGGCTCCAGGGGCTTTACAGACCAGCGCTGAGGGAAGACATTTACACCAGCAGCCCCTTTGCCCTGGGACCAGACAGGCAGACCAACCCCGCGGGGGAGAGAAGGAAGCTGGCAGATAAGAGACCTGTTAGTAGCTTCCACCGTTCAGGACACCTGTGGGTACCTGGGTGGGAGGACACCGTGCGGGGTGAATGGTGAGGTGAGAAAAACAGGAATTAACACCGGCGAGGAAACACTCACCAAAACAACAAGGACAAAAAAAAAAAAAAAAACCTGAAATAACAAGCCTTTGGAATATGCCAATAGTGGAATTACATTTGGTGAAACGGGGCCAAAAGAAGAGTGAGGGGAGACATCCAAAGTCACAGAGGTCCGTAGGCATCAGTGGTACAGTTCAGTACGCTGTCGCTGCCAAACAAAGTGCATACAGAGCTTTTCAGTATTATGGTTCAACAACACATTTTAATGGATTTTATTTGCAGTCATTCATTTATTTTGCCATTTTCTCAAGGAGGCTGCGCTGTGCGACCTTAGGTGACCCGGTTTGGAATCGTTATTCCCACTATCTTCTAATCAATCTCTGATACTGATCATGTGTCTGAAATAAAACTCAACTCTGTCCGTTTTGCATTAGGGCAACTATTGGCGAACGGCAGTTGCTGACTAGAAAGTAATTTATATTTCAGTAATTGGGGAAGGGGAAGACATTGATGAATAATAGAGCAATCCATTATCATGGGTTTAATAACACAACTCACAGACAACTCACAGAGCAACGCAGTGCTTGTTAAAGTCCAGCTGATGAATGGCATGGCTGAAGTGGGAAAACAAAAAATAAATGTGAACTTTCCTACTATCTTTTTCGCTCCCAATATAGCCATACTACTAACTACTTCAAGACTAATTTGGATACTTCTTGGTTCAACTAATTAAAGCCCAAAACAAAAAAGAACGGTGGAAAACACGATAGAATTGCAAGGAGGGGAGAAAGGTACATAAACCACCGCACAGATCAATAACATTTAATTAAACAGGAAGGCAGAGTAAACAACATATTAAAACAAGGTTTAACGACAACACACAAAGATTGTGCTACAGTGGCCCATAAGTTGTAAACGGAGGCATGAGCCACAACACTCTTAAACATGACCGGGGTGTCAAAGCGCCAATGTTTTTATTTTGTTTTCCTTGATTTAAGACCTTCTATCTTGGATCGCAACTCGAACGCTAGCAGGGGGGAAGAAAATTGTCAATGATGATTAAAAAGGAAAGGAAGAAAGAAATGCTGCCTTGGTTTGGCCACGCCGTGGAAAGTAAACAATGTTGACTGGGCTAATCTTGAATCCGATATGATTCCCTTTGTGTTCGTCTCCTGACGTGTTACACAACGTAGACCTTAGTGTTTGGCAGGGGTTCTTCTTGTCTCAAGTGTGTTCACAGTGTGTGCGTTGTGTGAGTAGATTGCCTGCTACGTTGAAGTGAAACAGCTAATGACTCTGAATAAATCATTAGCCTGAGCAAATGAGTTAAACCAAATACTAATAATTAGGAAACATATATACATCTGTAAATACTTTGTTGAATTGTTCGTTTACATTCTGTAAATGGATAAAAAAAAAGGCCTACCTACTTAAAATGAAAAAATAACGGTGGAAAAAAAGGACCATTTAAGGAAGGGCTGTGCATTATATCAAATAAAATATATTACGGCTTGGTTGTAGATCCAAAATGTGTGTTATAAAAGTGAATGCAACTTCTTACAACTTTTTAATTAAGGATGTTTGACGAGTCGGGGCCAGTTGTAGAAGTTCTCCCCCTTATACTTGCCCAAAGTGTGTTGATTTACAAAATAATTAAACATTAATCACCCTCCGTTCATACATGCAAGTGAGATACACATCATAACACATATTTTATCAATGTATCAAATGTATGTAACAGTTTTCCTCCTGCCTCCATGCTCATAGGAGCGTAGCAACAAGCTACAAGGCCAGCGGGCAGCTCATTGGGGGCACTTGGTGCTTAAGTATCCAGTTTATAGAAACCCTGGGTGATTTCCCAGCACAACCTTGAGCCACTCGACCAAAACAGCTAAAACATCGCTGTGAAACATTGAGGATTACCGTTGAACTGTCCAAAAAACCCTAAAAAACATTTAATAACAATAAGCGAGAGCACATCTTATACAGTCTGGTTCCACTTTGCCTTCAACTTTATGAGTTGCAATGCTCTCTCACGCAACAGGATGGAAGAAACGTTCTTGTTTCATACGTATAAACCCATTTTTGAATCCAACAAGAGGCTACTTGGCCTGTTGGAGTAATAGACTAGTGATGAATTATCTGTTGACTCAAATTGTATGATTTTGACAAGCAGTTACACCGTGAGATGGAACAATGCAGCCAGTGAGCGTGAGAACAGCATTAGCATCACATTTCATGATTTTTCTCCACACTATGCATGTCTACTGATATTAGTCTTGACTTTTTACCTTGCGTCCATCAATATTTATGTAGGCTAAGCTTTGCGAACACATCGACAATAACGCCATAACGGTATGGGTAATTAGCGAAAAATCTACAACAGAGAATTCAATATTGCATTCCAGTCAGGATATTAAGTCAACAGATCAAATTCAATGTATGCTAAAGGTCATTCATCAATTCTTCCTTTATTCTCCAACACACGCAACAAGCATCCAACATGCATCCAACATGCATCCAGCATGTTGCGTGTGACGTAGAACAAAGCATGTTTGCCAACCTAAATTTCCTTATTGTATTCTTAATGTCTGCTATCGGATTTTAGTTGTTCACAGACAGCCGGTGTCACATATTTTACTCTTTACTAACTCGTTTGTGGTAATACCGCTCACTGATTGGCTCATGACTCGTGCTCAAACACATCCCACTGATTTGCTGACCCTGTATCGAATCCTGTAGCCTCAAATGACCGCAGTGGACAGTAAACACAACTTGAAATCATTTTCACAGTTAGAGTAAACGAATAATTGTGGAACAAAATGGAACCAGCAATAATATTGAGGAGTACTTTGAGGCTGATTTGGTACCGACACTGTCATCATTTTATACAACAGTGATAAACCGTTCTATCTGAAAATTCCAGACCTACTACCTGCTCCCACACCCCTTAATCACACGGCTTGACATCTCAATTTTTAGAAGCAGACAAGAAACAATCATAAAAGTTTTGAAATAAAAGATGCAGCCTCCTGCAAGATGCCTTTGACTTCTTGTTTTATGATTGTGCCAGTTCAATTGCCTCTTTGAAAAAGCCCACAGAGGAGAATTTAATAATCAAGGATTTTATTGATGGCCGTAGAAATCGTGCGGGAGGTGTCTAGTCATGTAGCTATCCTGATTTGTAGATCTGGGCACTTGTGGTGGCCAATTATCCGCAGTAATATCACAAATCAATCGGTTTGAACCAGATTCCACATGGGACCTCGTGTTTTATATTTCTCTTATCCAAATGAGCTGAGGCGATAGCGCCTTTTCACCGGGGTTGTTGATGGTGTGTTTGAGCACAGTTGCTCCCTGGCATTAGTTGAAACATTGGTTTTCACATCGCAGCAGAAGTGGATCTCATACGGTTTGTCTCCCAGGACAGCTGTCCTGAAGAAGCAGCAGCAGCAGCAGCCGGTCTCTGATAAGACTCGCGGTTGCAGAGATCGTAACCAAGTCAGGGAATATGTGATCAGCTCATGCCTCTTGAATGTGATACGGCAGTAACTCGGCTATAATCTGCAATGTAATTAATATTTCCTCAGGACTTGTGTGCATGGCAAGGAGAACTGTGGCCTGACAGCTGGACCTGTATACATCTGATTGAGTACAACATTGCATATTTGTCATTCGCATAGCTGAAGGCAAATGCAATTGTTTCCTTGTACAAAGGTGGTCTTGCTCTTTGCTTTGGGGATTGTGCTGCGATGGCGTTGTAGAGTCATGACTAATATGTATGACAATTCAATAATATTGCTCCCCTTTGATGCTTTTATTTTTTTATCAGAACAACCTCAGAGAAAATGTGATTGCGAAACACTCAATTTTATCACACCTTAATCACGACAATCTAATTAGTTTGGAGATGTATCACATTTTCTAAAGGCATGTTCAAACAATCCCTTTATCTCATGAGACTAAAATAATATGTCTCACACACTGGCACACACACACACGCACGCACACACACACAGCAATGTCTATATAATCAAAAGTATAATCGCATAGACCCGCTCCACTTTGGTGTGAGCACGATTCAATATAAGGTTGGAGGATGTGTTTGGATTTACGACTCCTGTTTAAATCCCTACTAACTCTATTACCCTTACAAAGCAGTCAGCGCGATGGCGGGGGAGGAGTGCGGGTGAGGGGGAGGAGGCTTGGGTAATAAATGTACCCAAATATATGGGCCATAAAAATTAGGTGACCCCCTTTAGGGTTCCTTACCACGGTAGGGTAGCGGTAGGCCAAGCTAACCAGCTAGCTCCCCAGCAGGTGTGTCCTTCGCCGTGTTGACATTGCCTTCCTCAGTCAAAGGGAGAAGTCAAGTGATCTGCCGACTAGCTTCTGCCAATGGCTCCGGGGTTCAAGAGTGGAAGGAATGCGTTTGCTCTGTGCTTTTGTTGTTGTGTGTCTCGTTGCCATCAAACGCTTCCCGCTCGGTGTGGCCCGCCGGACACTTTCCAGAGGCCGACGCACGCTAGCACCACAGGGGTCTATGAACGGACGGACGACGAAGTTCAGACCCGGACAGTTCTATCCGTGTTGTTAAGGGTCATGTCAGCCGCCTCGGATATATCGAGGAGCTGGTATCTCCATGACAACCGAGCAAAGCGATTCTATGAAATGCTATGGAGTGTTTGTTTATCCCTTTTTTTTTGTCAATTTTTTTCTGTATTTATGACATTGAATTTACCTCAATCTTTGTGGAAATGGATTCGTTCTGGTCTCCATTATAACATTTCTATAGCAGAGCCTGCAGTAGATGAACTGATAAAGAAAGGGTCTGGCAGATAAAAAATGAATTTATTCAACTCATATCGGGTAACCAATCAAGTTTTCTTGTATGCAGGTTGTGTAGAGATGGTTTGTTTCCTCGGTTTTGTGTTACTGCTTAGCGATCCCAGGAAAAGGTTGTTTGTCAAGATATCGATCCATATTCTTTACTTTGCATCAAAATACAACTTCCAATCAATACGTGGATACTGTAATTTGGTCCCATGTACACGGCTGTCAGTTTTGCATTACTTGTGTCGGGCAATATGCTTTGCATTTGCTGTGAATATTAGATTGACTGTACTGCGTGGGTACGCATCTCTACCTCACTGTTACGGTGTGCTCGCCTTCTCCACAATAACTTCTAGCCTTCAGCGAGATCTTGTGCCCCATTATTCCTTCAAGATACTGACGTTTTGTATGAAACTGCCCAGTGCTTTACAGCATTATATATTCCTGTGACGTCTCTAAACCTTTCTTGGAATATAACACCTTCCTCTGTGTACTTCCAGACTTCCAGAATCCAGAATCAACATAGCTCTTGGTTGGTTTCACATTCCTTCAAAACAAATTCCTCTGTAAATGCATGGCGTTGAGTTTTGATGGCTGCACACAATAAGCTGTGCTTTCTTTGTACTTGTTTAAGTGTTAAATATCAGTGGTTGTGAACAGAATATAATTTTATAGACAACAGATGAGTCAGCTTTCTTTGTATGTCTAAATTTTTGTGTTAAATGTTTTTTTTTTTTTTCTATTTTTGATTGATTGATTTAGATGATTATGGAATCCATGAAGTTCTTTTGGGGAGTGAAGCAGGCATCTCTCTGATCAGGTATAAGTGTTAGGACTAGTAAGGGAGTTTTTTTTCTCCATTGTCTGACATGTAGAAAATCGCACAGCATTGCAACATGGCAGCTAGTTCTTTGGTTTACTTGGCCTTGTTGCTGAGCTCCCATGTACTTGAACCTTTGAAACTGTATAAAGAGTGTTTTGAAGCTGATGTTGTAAGAGGTCTGGCATGAGGATACTTGAAAGCTCGACTTTTAAGTATTCTTGGTTAATCCAATAATATAACAAAATACAATTCTCAATGCTTGAGATATACTTGAATGATTTATCATTCCTTCTCTGATACAGATGGACATTAAAACTGCTATTTTCCCATCTCACGTTAAAAAATAAACAATATCATGAAAGCACAATTTATTTAACAATTTTAATGATCATATCGGTCATATTGTTGGGGGGGGGTCCAGGGGCCCGACGCGCCCGGAGGGGGGGAGGGGGGGGTGGGGTGGGGGGGGGGGGGGGGGGAGGGGGGGGG
>JAOPUD010000145.1:11978061-11992656 GCA_027122715.1 Trisopterus minutus | reverse complement strand
GTGTGTGTGTGTGTGTGTGTGTGTGTGTGTGTGTGTGTGTGTGTGTGTGTGTGTGTGTGTGTGTGTGTGTGCACTGTTTGAATGACTTGCAACTACCAAAAAATGAATCAAAAGATTTCTTAATGTGGATGTCTCTGATATTACTGTCATCGACGTGTCTTGTCTAGCTTATGCCTGGAATCTCTTTGTCTGTTGGTTTTGCTTTGTGCTATGCTTATCCTTGCCACTATAAGCCTTCTATGTTGTGTTTCACAACATTTGTATTCAAAAAATACATTTAAATGAATGTATTTATACCAATTCCATGTTATTGAGTGGAAGTACAATAACAATGAGTTTGGTACTATTATATATATTATATAAAATTAATATAATATAAATATAAAATATAAAATATTATATAAAAACTAGCCACCAATTAAACACACAGACATTTAGACATTAACCAAATTAGGACACAGGGTTTTGTCAATTTGATGATATCATCAATTTATCATAATAAACAGTTGCATCATTCACGGGACTAGTTTTCTAATGCAATTTAAAAACGATGTAGATGCAAACTTACAACAAATAGGCACTCTGTGTATGGAGGCAATTAACTAACAATATGCACCTAGCTCTAAATCCTATAATGCTATACTATAACTACTATGGCCGGAAATCGATCTCAAACATTACAAAGCGTTCCCACTTAAGCATTAATTTATGTGCATTGGACTTGGATGGGTATAATGAAGGAAAACACTCTAAATACATTTGACAGTCACCTTGTTGCCTATGAGATTTCCATTCATTGTTAAGGAGACAGCTGGTTTCTCTAATTAGACACACACATAAATTGCCAGTGGATCACAGGTTTGGGGGCTGCCACTGGGTCAGGCAGCTGTACAAGGGTAACCCTTGACATTCATGGTGAAGGATACTAACAAGAACATCTGAAGCCTTGCATCGCTGTAGGCAACACTGCTGGAAACTGAACACCAAATAATCATTCCAGGAGTGATCTTTTTGAGGGGGACTTTTTATTCCCAAGGTCTTTTAAATGACCTATTAATCCTTTTACTTATTTACCAATTATAGACTTGACGTTTGACCACATGGGCATATAGGTCTACTGCATGATTATTTATTAAACCGCAGTTTAAATGTAATTAATTTTGGTGCAACTGGCATCTAGTTATTATCTGGCTTTTCTACTGTGAATAGGTCCACAGTCTAAAAATGTATTTACCTTCAAGCAAAAGTAAATGTACCTTCGAAGAAAGCCTATTACCATTTTTCTGTTATTTGACAATGCCATCGGCTTGGACATTTTTGAGATTTTGTTTTCAAGTGTGTGTTCACAAGTACCATGGAACTAGGGCAGTAAGATATCAAGGATTTATGGAAAGAAGACAAATAAATTGATTTAAGGAACGGTTTGTCAATTTTAGAGGTATCTAGCGCTAAGGTTGCAAGAAGTGCATCATCTGAAAGCCAAGAAACACAAAGACTCTAAAATGCCATTAAATTCTACACACCACACTGTTAAGGAAATCCCACAGCAAAGACCGTTCGTGATGGGGACATGACATTTCACATGGCAGACATGCAATATTATAATACATACTACACTTGTGTGACCTTAAGTGTCTGGTGGTGCCAGGCCCATGCAATGTCAGGTTTATGCATTGAGCTCCCATTGGGCTCAGATAATAAAATATGTCATGCAAAATGAATACACAAGAAATTGTTCACCAAACCTTTTACCAGGTTTGCCTTGGCTGCAGATTCTAAAGTGTAAACAGGTTTTCGTTCAAATCAGGGTGCGGTTTCCAAGTCCCAAATAGACCATAGAGCCAAGCTGCAATGTTCAATCCTATATTCAGGGACTTCTGCAGTAAACCCCAACAACCAACGCCCTCCTGCTACATGGTTGGCTCTCTACTTGTCACACTCACACTCTGTGTTGCTCTCTCACATTATGTGTAACTATCTTCCATTTAGTCTCCATCTCACAATATTATGCCGCTAATTCATCACAAACAACACAATATCAAAACGCATGAAACACATTGAAATTAAACATGCAAAAATGTGTAACCCCCTGTTTCCTATTAGGTTACCGTTAAACAGAAAAGGCCAATCACAAACTACACTCCCTCTAGGTTGAACAGTTGGCGGGGTGTGATATCTGGGTACGTTTGGCCACCAGATCTGTTGTTCTGTGGGGGAACCCTCCAGAGGCCTCCTGTTCAACTCCTCAAGTGCATCCGGAGACAGAGGTCTGGCAGGGAGGAGGATGGGAACAGGACAAAGGTGAAACTATCTTAAGTGTTTGATCAACTCCTCAAAAACAGTGGGGGACTAGGGACAAATGTTTGCAGGAAGGGGAATGAAAACAGGATGAAGACGGAACCTATTTACCGTCTGATAAACTAACAGTGGGGGACAGAGACAGGCGTCTGGCACGGAGGTGGATGAGGGCAGATTGAAGGTGTCCTCAATAGCAGTGTGGGGTGGGGTGAGAGACGGATGTTTGGCAGGAAGGGGGAAACCATATCTACTGTCTGGGAATGAATACATAGTGGATTTTGAGGAAAGTTCAACTTGCTGTGGCACAAGACCAGAGATACAGATAACTCTGCAAATGCAATTATATGTCTGATTTCTCATACAGGATGTATGTTATACACAGTTAAGCATTGAAACCGAATCAGACTGACTGCATCACAATAACTTCCACTTCAACTTCAACTTCAAGCATTCTATAGCATCCAGACAATTAGGAGATCTAATTGCAATGCAAGTTAAGCCACGTTATGAAAACACCTTAGTCTGCTCTACCTTTTGCTAAGGGTTTTTTTTTTCAAATGATTTGTATTGCAAACATTGAATTTACATGGCAAGCCCCTACATCGGCATGTTCATGCCATTCTGAAATAAATTATTATTAATTGAATGCAGTTAGTAGCCTACTGAGTTGAGAATGTTGGCTTACCTATACAGCGGCCATTTTAGTATTTGACAAAGAGCGTGCATCTAGCAAAGTGCTCTTTACATTCTTCTTGGCTTTCTTCTGTCTGCAGTGTACACATTTCAGTCATGCATTTTTATTGTAAATGAATTGTACGCATACCTCCGAATGGCTTATATTGTTGGTCATATTTGCACATTACATGGGAAAACCTTTTTTCTTGCAGCTTTTTGTGTATTGAACATTTCAGTCACAGAATTTTGCTGAAATGCTTTTCCATTCTCCATTTAGTGGCAATCCTCCTTCCAACCATTCTCCTCCAGCCTGGTGCTGTTCTTCTGGAGGTATAAAGAGCTTTTTCCAAGGATAGGAAATAGCATGTCAGCCCGTGGGCTCATCATACCCTGTGTAAAGATGGCCTCTCAGGATCATTTTTACTCTGTGTTGCATCCCGGGACTTACCATACCAACAAGCCTGCAACAACACAAAAGCAACTTCTTATATTTCTTATGTTTTTTTTCCAGTTCACTAATTAATCAAACAAAATGTTGCCATTACTTAAGCCAACGATATAATAAAAAAATTCTAATACTCAACTTTTGAAAAAACAGTGTGACCACCCTGGTCCAGCAAAGCTAAGCTAACCATTCAATAGGTCTGGCCGCACGGCTTCTGCTGATTGTTCAGTTGGGAATTCAACTCTCGCTCTCCATTGTCAGGCGCACTTGTATGATTCAAGTACAAACGCAGTGGGGTTTTGACATGATAAAGCCCTCGTCCCCCTCGGCCTGACCGCTAAACTCCTCGCTCGCATCTCATTGAAAATGTCTAGGAAGCCCTAAAAACGTTTGGGGAGCCCTGTAACAAGCTCGTTAAAATTGCATGCACATCGTTGGGCGAGGCCATTTCCTTTGAGTCTTTTGGTGCTGGGGGAAGATGTCAGCTTAACATAATTACTTTTGTGGCTTTAAGTTCCAACACTGTTTTTTATTTAAATTTGTGTTCATTTCAAACACAGGCTGACATTCAAGCTGCTTTTCACACCTGGGCTATTTTGTTTTGTCCTGTCAACTGGTTGGTAGGAATACAAAGGAGTACAAGGTTTACAATGACTTATTTTGTTGTGCGCACAACTGATTTGTACAGAAACTATTACTATTTACTATGTGTTTATCAAGCAAACCTTTTGCCACAAAATGTCTAGTAGATCTGTTTCTTGTCCTTGTGGCCTTCGTTCACAAAGTAGAAAGTTACCAAAGGCTATGTAAACACATTCCTGACCACACAAAAATGCGAAGAAAATTGTAAAAAAAGAGTTTTGAAAAGCGCTCATCTATGAACCTGAAACTGAGATTCCACAGTGCTTTGCTATCAATAGTAGGCCTACATATGTTGGAGTTGTAAGACTATGGTTGATCTATATTATCTAACATAATATTTCACAAATGACATATATGATGTTATTTCTCAAAAATATAACAGTCTGCATAAATTCCTCCTGCTCCCGAAAATAATGGATTAAGAATCGCTTAAGTGCCATCGACTAACCGAACGACCAGAACTACCTACTAATTCAACCCTAATATTAGACTTATTCAGCATATACATTTATATTCCTCTAGATTGCAATCGTAGCCTTCATCGGATTGATTTGAATGTCTCGGGTTGGTAACCAATGTACCTATACAGCCCAGATGTAAAAAAAAAAAAAAAAAAAAAGCTTCTGCCAAAAGCCATCCAAGCAACCGCCATCCCTTTTTATCTTTATTAAAAATAAATACTTATGTTCCTTATTGAAAACTAGCTGAAATAATCAATTTAATTGTTCATCCTTTTTGCACACACATTGCACCCACTCAGATGCAAAGAACAGTACCTTTGTGTGGGCTATGGCAGTGCCCTTGGGAAGTGCGTGACAAACCCAGAAACAACTTGAAATTAAAGTGACACAGTCACTCCCTGGGTACTATGTGTTGAACTGGCTCTCTCGTCTCACTCTACATGTCAAAGAGCAAACACCATAGGTTCTTATAGGGGACAGTGATGGACAAGTATGCAGGCTGGGAAAGGCCCGCAAGGATGCATCTTTCCATTCCGGTCCACCACTCCTTCATGGTGGCTATCTCACTAGGGAGGGAGTGAAAGTCACACAGATATACTGCGCAAACTTCTCTTCTGAAGTTGATGGATTTCAGGACGGTAATTTCTAACCGTACACATTTTAATCTGGTTCAGGCAATGTTAATGGGGTACACTGTTTATTTAGAAAAATAAATGTATAATTGTAAGAATGATGAGTATCAAATACATAAGGCATAAATCATACCTCACATATCCTTCCTGTGATCAATATTATGTAAAAAATAAGAAAAACACACCATTGGAATACAAAAATCACATTAACTCAGTCTTTACAAAACTATTAGGCTGAACATATCATTCCAAATACTTGTGATGACAACTTGCTTTTTTACTGATCGGTTGGGGTCTATGTTTTATATTCACTTCTGTTTCTTACACAAACAGACCTCTCATTGCAAGGTGGGTACAGGGCTTTACTTAAGGAGCCTATCCGACCACCTTTTCCCTGTAGCTTCCCTTCATGCTGTTGACACACACATTAAATGAGATATACTGCCAGCCTAATATGACCTAGAGCTTAAAAGTCACCATGGTAACATAACTGTCACCATTCAAACTCTTGGTTGGAAAATTCCACGCTTCGCGAGATAGCCGTTGTTTGGTGAGTGCTTGTGCGTGTCCCATTAGCAATGTTTTATGGACTCCACCTCTGTTCAGCACTCCCACAAAAGTGTATTATGCGAGTCCTACCGCACATATTGAATTAATCAGAGGTTAAACATTGTATCTATGTCTGTATCGCTATCGGAGAGATAAAGATCAGGCGAAGCCCTGTTCATAGTTGGGCAGCACACATGACCATAGTTCACCACTTTATATCTATATTTATATATATATATATATTACAGTTCATGGTTTCTGTTCGTTTCATGCTTATTGGTCACAGCTTTCGGTTCGGTATTATATACATGTATATGTATTATTTTTCCACCTTTTTAAACCCAGGTCAGTAATGTAATACATATATATATATATATATATATACTGTATACTCATGCACACAGCACCAAATTTCATACATGGCAGACACAAAGTAACATGTCTGATGAACTAAGAATGCACTCAGAAAAGTTCTCAACCCTTGAGCTTTTATACAGTTGTAACCCTCACCCTTTACTTTAACCATGCATTTAAATCCGACATGTTCCACTGCGGAACATGGCTGCAAATGCTAAAAAAAAACACACCCAAGCCGCAAGTGATTTCCTTGTGTCGGTCTGAATTGGTTGGAGAAATATTGGTTGAGGGCTGAAAGGAGAGAAAGTTAGTCAGATTGCTTAGGTTTAGCCCCCGCTGGCTCCACCCGCCACTAGCTGCTGGCCAGAGTTACATTTGGATTACATACCGTGTGTTGAGCTTGTTTTTGGTGGCCATAAACATGCTCAACATGTTTGACTCGCTATGCTAGTAGTATGCGCTTCGAGGACTGTTGCTGATTTATCAATCGCTTTTATGGCTTTGCATTCGTGCACACACGGAATCCTAATGGCCCCAGGCTTAAATGACGCTGGGGGATTTTATAACTGCTCACTCTCTGCTCTCCGCCATTCTCTCCCTTTCTGTTCTCTGTTCTGTTGAGCGGCCATCAGCACTCACAGACTTTGATAGTCTGTTACTGGCAGTTTCTATAGTAGGACAATAAAGTCGCACTGCTAAAGGATCATTGTTTATAATAATAACGTGGCTGTTACTCAAATGTGGAGGCTTTTTTTTTTGGCCATACCATCTTTCCATCTGTTCGAAATGTGCAAGTGTTCTCACCGAACTGTGCCTGTCATCGAAGTCCTAACACCCCTAATATAGATAGATAGATCTATATCTATACATAGATACATCTATACACAGATATAGATAGATATAAGGGGTGTTACGTTTTGTTACAACTGAGCTAACGTTATTTTTGTATCTAAATCATGAGTTTTTCTTATTTTTCCATAATATTGAACACAGGAAGAATATGTGAGGTATGAATTATGCATTTTGTATTTATAATTGTGCTTTTTAGGGTTAGGGTTTTAATTTTGAATAATAAGCCTACTCATTCTTACAATTATACATTTATTTTCAGACTATATACGTATATAGATCTATATTGATATATAGATATATGAGAGAGAGCAAGAGAGAAAAATATTTTGGAATTGGTTTACTGGGCTTTTCATTTTACATAATGGCTAGGTGGTGCAGAGACCAGCATTGCCTTTTAGGACTCTAGGGGAAACCATCATGTCATTGGACCCAAGTCTTTGAAAGCCATATTGTTCAACTCCAATCAGCTGAACAACCAACGGAAATAGTAGGGTTACCATGTGACCAAGCACGCTATTTAACCACCACTGGTAGAGTTTGACTTATCTTTACAAGCTATGCCTATGACTGCAGATGATCTTTGTATTGTGGGCTAATGAAGCAAGTATGAGGCAATGTAATAGATGGCCTCCAGTGCTAAGTTATGCAGATTTCAATACAGTATTTCCAACAAGATCTGTTTTGACAGCTGGCCAGCACGTTTTCTGTCTTCTTATTATATTTCCTGGACTCCATTTATTTAGATTGATCGATTTTAAGTTGAGCGATAGATTTCTAACATGAAAGTTACTAATATTTAACAATGTGCTACCATTACTATTTAAATTGTATGTACAAAGTGGATGCAATTTCTTTATTATTTAAAACACTTTTTACTGCGCACTGCACTGACTGCCTGACAATGGCATGATACTGAATAATCTAGTACAATGAGACATTCCCATGACATATTTTCGCAAATGTAGGCCTATTCTTTTACGTTCCAGCATTTATTTGCGTGGTCTATACTGTGTTCCAGTTACAAGAGCCCACACCAATCATGTGTCATTCCTTTCAAGGACAGGCACACATTGTTGCATTAGTATGTAGAAGCTACGCTGTGGGGGTGCAGAGCAATGCCCCTGCATTCATCCGACTCTGATGCCCTACCACACTGTAAACGCATAAAGAAATACCATGGGGAAATCTGAATTCTGGTAGTCAGGGAGTGTCCAACTATTAATTCCTCCTGAGTTCCGCGGTTCATAATACAAAATAATGCTGCAGGCGTCCCTCACATTTCACCCTTGGTGACTGTCTCGGCCCGCTGACAGGCTCGATGAAAGAGAAAACCCAGAGCCAATAACTGTACAGGACTGAGCCCCGCTCCCCTGCTGCACGAACGCTCCGACCATAGCCAAAGTACTATTGAGAAAGACAGCGCAGGGGATCGGGTCAGTGGGGCAGTCAGCTGTGGTGGGGCGTGTATCATAGTTTGTTTAAAGCCCTACCTTGTGCACTTGTAATTATGTAGGGGTAAGGATTAGCACTTCTTCCATTAACCTGCTGTCACGCTAACATGGGAAGGATGTGTTGTAACCCACGTCGGGAAACGACAGCAAAATAAATCCGATGGCTGTCTGCTAATCCCTCAAGATACTGCTTGTTACATTTGAGAATTTTCTTACTCAGATTTGGCACGCCAAATGTTCATAAAACAACCTGGCCAGTGATTTATTCATTTTATACTGTATATACTGTCAAATTTACCGTCATATAGTCTTATAACACTGGTCTGGTTAATTCTGGATGACGCAATTATCCAAAATCGAAATTTCTTTAAACCTGCAAATCATGCGCCAATGCTTGAGTAAGGCAGCAATATCTGATTCAAGATAAAGGTTTGGGTACGCACATCTTTAATTATTCCTCTTTTTTCTGGTAAGGCATTTAGGTTTATTTACTTGACAGAATACATCTGCATTGACAGTTGGTTAGCTAGAAATACCCCAATAAAACACCCTGCATATTTGCTTTTTGTAGGAATCAATATGCACAGAATCATCAATTATTAAAGAAGGTCATCAATATTCATAAAGATTTTCAGTGAAGTAAATGTGGTGCCATTCAAACAATGGATTTTCCTCAGCTGGACGGAGGAGGGTAGCGTTGCTTTGTGTTTTGTTTACCTTTTTAATGGCGATCAATTACCCACAATAGCTCTTCTGTGATTTATTTCTTCCGGTGAATAGCGCTAGTCCTTCAAAACTTTCACGCTATGGAAGTCAGGAGTCTTCCGAATATTGAAGTCCATGTTAGACTTGGACCAATGAGTGAATCCACAGCCACTTTTGTCAGTGCAGCAATCCTAATGTTACATGATATTGTCGTGTTTTTTTTTTTTTCTTGGAAAATAAAATCACATTAGAAATGAAAAGGCTAATGACCAGTTGATAAAGACGTGATCCTGCAGCAGTGGGCTCCGCAGGCCCTGATCAGGCAGGAAAAGATATGCACTATAAATTGCCTTTTATTTTATTCCAAACATTAGAACATTTGTTCGGAAAATCCTAACGACCATCCAAAGCTTAATAGGGCCAGCACTAGTAAATCAACAAGCCAAATGTACTACACAAGCACTCCTCTCCTCTTCCCCCTCCTCCTTTTGGAGCGCAGCATGTAAAAACACAGTGATTAATTTGAGGAAAGGAGCGAAAACAAGTTGAACAGAGAAACCTTTGTGTGGACTGCGCTTATGACGAATATTTGAATTTTTGAGTGACCGTCCATCACCACCAGTCAGACGATTATTACACATTCAGCACGCTGGTTGCATAATGCAGAGGGAAAGCTGTCCTTTGTCAAATGTGTTAATAAATATAGTAAGATGGTTAAATAGTTAAAAAAAAGTGTTACTTCTCTTGTAATGTAAAAAAGGATCACATAATAATAGCTTCAACTTAACCCCTGATGACACAAAATCAGATCATTTTAGAAGATGATGTCCTGAATAAAGGGTTAATTTGACGGCGGAATGGTTTGGCTAAAGAGCTGCGACTCAACTCAACGCTTTCGTGCTCAGTGCAGCCTCGGTGTAGTTAAAATTATATAAAATTACAAATTATATAATCTACATTTAATGACCTCCCTTAAACACACTGAACTGATTCATTACAAAATGGCACCTAGTTTTTTTGTGTAAATTCAGTTGGTGATTTCATGACACAACTGCCAACTCTGGTAGTCATTGGTGGCAAAATGTATAGGGAAGATGTCAAAATGCTTCATGAAAGTTTAAGTTCAGTGAAGAAGCTATTTTTATTTCCTAGACCTTTAATATTCTCTCGAGTTGCCTGGCATGGCTTCTGCATAAACATTTGGGAATTAAAATGGTGATATCTCCCTTCTTCTTCTTTCATGTATTGTAGGACCAGGACATTATTTATCCAGGGTCCAATAGGCAACCCCTGTTCTGACGTTTTTAATTTCAAGGTTATTAAAGGGAGTGGTGAAACTGTGGGGGAATTCTTAAAGGGTAGGATTAGCATTTTGAGACGATTCTTCTGTGAAATTATTGTGTAGGAACAGGGCAGCTCAAGCCAGTGCTGGAGACATTGTCTCACACGGAAGGCTACATTTACCTATTTTCCTAAAAGATTTAATTAACCCATTGCAAACGTTTGAAACCATTATGATTGTGAAGCATAAACACAATCTGGTATATCTGATGCATTAGTGCAAACGAAATTGAGAGTAGCTGATTGTTCTTATAAGAGTGATAATGGCCTTGCCAGCAGCAATCTTATTCCAAATGTCACCAACATTATATTGCTCTTCAAGTGCAAAGAATATATTTTCGTCCTTTAACATTGCCAATGACAGTTGTGTAACTTGGGTCTGTTTTATACAATGCTTTACACGTTTTGGGTTAACCAAAAATAGCACAATTTAATGATTGCTTGCTTGTGGTTAAACTACAACAAATAAGAGCAAGCTAATAATAAACAAAAAAATGTAACAATAAGAAGTAAGAAGAGTATTTGTATATTGTGAGTACTAGTGAAATATATATTGATAAATAATCAAATTGGTTTTCAAATCAATAATGTAATGTAAAAAAATATATATTATATATTTATATAGATATCTATTCCAGGCATAATGTTGTTTTGGACGTGAAATGTGCAGAGTTCTTTCAGGCACATACTAAAGAGTGTGAAGAAGGTTCATTGTGCTTATTTCAAAGTGTTTGGGTACAGGTCTGTCAATCTGCACTTAAGCATGAATCAATTTAGCCTTCAGATGGAGTTTTCACATTCACCATCTAATCACACACAAAAACACCACCTTATACAGGCTTTGAAATGTTTGCAAATCCTTGCAAATTAATACTACTGCAGAATGTGTTGTTTGATGATGATTTAAAAAATGTTTCATTTATCAATATGCATTTAAACATATTGATTCTGTATCTAGTTAGTTAGATGTGTTTGTTAAACAACAACGACGTCCCATATCTACAACAGCTTTGACAAGATATTCAGATGATGAGGTGATGTTGAAGCTGTACTTTAGACTCATATGTTAAGGTTGGAATCCTTTTAGATAGATTTCTCTATCTAACAGTGTTCTACTGGGAAGCGTCTTGCTTTTGAACCAAGGGTGGGTTATTGACAGACGGTTGCACTGGCCAATGTCTGAGGTTCTGCCTAGCTCCACCCAGGTGTCCTAATTGTGATTGTTAAAAACACAAACAAAATTGTTGTGTTCCAGTAATAGGCACCTCTGCATGCTTTTCCACTCAGTTGAGAGTTGAAATTGCAGTTGGGTTGACAGAGGTGAGTCATTTTTTTGCTTTGTGTGTACATTTATTGTTTACACTTTATAGAACAATTATCTAAAATGAAGAAGAAGGTGGGGCTATATTCTTGGGGGTGCAATATGTGTTTTATTAGAGCCCGTCCGTATTTCATGGGATGGCTTCATGATTTGAGCCTTTCACTTATAAATGAAAACCATTTATGTATGACCTGCTGGCACAGAGCCAAAAGTACCGTCTTTCTTGTGTGCACGTCAGAATTAAATCTGGGTTTATGCATTGAGAAAATGTATTGATAAGGAAAGTTGATTTGAGTTAATTAAGTAATCAACACAGTTTACTGTGTAGGTTTGTTGCATGCTGTTCAAACACTTAAATTTGCTTTGTTCTTCTGTAGACCTTGACAGCCGCCAATTAAAAATGGTATGCAGGGTGCCCTAATAATATAAACTTTGGAGAGCATTAAATCTGTAAATAGCATAAGGATGACTTCCCGGTCTCATGAAAATACTCAAATATGCATTTGTCTTGTGTGATGATGCACAAAAAGTCTCTATCAATTATATTTTAAATGCTATATTTGTAGAAAGACCTCATTATGTTCATCAAATTAAGATTGGTGCTGATGGGGGGGGGGGAAGTAATTCAGAACTATTTTGGGAGGATTTGATTAAAGTCCTGATTAATAATCATAATCCAACATTTTTGTTTAATGGTGGTTGGTCCTTAGAGTGGATGAGGTTTCGTCAATCTGAAATGTCAGAATTTCAAATTGTTCAGAGAAAAATAATAAAGATTTGACACCCTTAAAAAAGGGTTAGGGTTAGACATTTGTCTAGAATGTACATCTGAATAAATAAGCGGCTCTTGTTGTGTTACAATTGCCTTACGTATCGCTGCATGAACGAAAACCTAAGTATTCAGCACAGAATGGAGCATACGGAGGCAGGTTTCAGAAATGGTCAAGGACGACGCCGTGACCTGACCGAAACCGAAAACATAATCTGATGGGTTTTCCTGTGCACTGGGGCTTGTCTGCTGAGAAGGTTATATGCTGACCCTGAGACAGACGATCTGCAGTGAGCCACAAGGCCCAGCACTATGGATGGACTGGGTAAATGTATGTGTACTTTCTGCACCAAACCCTAACAATTCAGAATAATCCACAAAAATTAATGACAAATTAGCTAACTATATGGATAATGTGTCCACAGCATGTAGCCCAAGGCTGAATAATATTGTAGACCAAGGCTGTAGAGGTTGTTTGAATTAAAGTGTCATCACCCACCGTACACAAAGGATTGCTTGTCATTCATTTGAGAGAGATAGAGCTTTTCAGGGTAACGTTATTCAGTCCTTCTAGTTGCAGAAATCGCTAGTGCTAGGCTAGCGCAAGTCGAGGGGATCTGCTAGCCTGCCAATAAAAACAGTTTTACCCACTCCAAAGTACACCCAAGGCAAACCAATTATAATGTTGATGTAAATGTCTGTGTTGATAGAATAATATTAGAAATAAAACTATCCTTTTATCGCAATGATCACATTACATTTTGGAGGACTATTTTCTGGTAAAGGTAAACAGTAGGGGTGTAACGGTACACGTATTTGTACCGAACCGTCACGGTACAGGAACTTCGGTGCGGTTACAGAGGTGTACTGCGGTAAGTAAATGTGGCGTACATAGCGTTAATATGGCGAATGTAAAGGCTTGTTTTGCGGTGCAAAACATAAAACTTGCGGAGTTCCCCCCGGACCGTTTAGCTTTAGGCTCGGCTTGCATGTGCGCAGTAGCCGCGAGTGCGACTTGTGTGTGGATTGATGGCTAGCGAACAGAGAGTGAACTGCATGGCGAACAACAACAGGAAATCTGAGCTTGAAGACACCCCCCTGTCATTGAAATCATGGGATGATTGAAAAGTGTGGGATAACTTTGGATTCCAGGTTATCTTCGGATAACTTCGGATTCCAGGTTATCTTTCGGATAACTTGGGATTCCAGGTTAACTATCAAAATGGGGAAAGACGGGTGGACAAGTCGAAAGCTGTGTGCAGACATTGCTCAACAGCGATCGGCTATGCAAGTGGGAACACATCAAACATGCCTCAAGACGCCTCACCCTGACTGCTCCTGACGAGCTGGCTGTCGCCCTGTTTGGTTGACTCCGTCGTCGGTGTGTGAATGTGTGAATGAATGGGTGAATATCAGTCAACACTGTAAAGCGCATTGGATAAAAGCGCTTTACTGTGCTTTTTTTTGCATAAATTAGGCGCTTTTTTTTTGTATAAATGAGGACCGTTTACCGCAGGGGTGTCATACTCGCGGCCCGCGGGCAAATTGCGACCCACCGGACGATATTTTGTGGCCCCCTACTTGACATCAAAGTTTAGTGTTAGTGTGGCCCCCACATTTTTTTTATTAATTAAAAAAAAAAAAAAAACTTGCATAAGAAATGTGCGTAGGCCAGTGGTATGGCTTCTCCCATGTGTGTGTGCGCCCTTCCTGTGTGTATGTCTTGCCACACACAATGCACCGTAACGGGTTCTCTCCTGATGTATTTCAAGCTTACTGAAGCATCTGAAACTAACCGTTTAGCAACCGAGTTCCTCAAGTTGTGGAGTTTCACAAAAGTGAAACTTCACAACAGCATTGAATACTGAATTGTCTGCACTGAATACAGTGAATACAGTGCAGACAACAGAATTTAGACACATTAACTATGAAACGATTGACAGCAAATTCACAATGTATAATCGCGGGTATAATATATCGTTGGCATGCAAGATGTAGGTTTAATTACTTATCAATTGTATACATGTTTTGACATGTTTGATTGCATTTTATAACTGCATGGGCCTGGATACGTCGGCAGGTGTGTGTGTGTGTGTG
>JAOPUD010000145.1:11925948-11936234 GCA_027122715.1 Trisopterus minutus | reverse complement strand
GTGTGTGTGTGTGTGTGTGTGTGTGTGTGTGTGTGTGTGTGTGTGTGTGTGTGTGTGTGTGTGTGTGTGTGTGATGCTTCTGTAACGGTAGCTTTGTCTCCGCCCCGGCCCTATTCTCTCGTTCTGGTTCTGGGTCATGTGACTAGCGGCAGGTGACTCAGGCTTATCAACACGTTCAGGTGTGGCTGCTCGACTTCTCGAGAACACGGCACAGAGCGTCCCGGCGCGATAACACGGCCAGCGTTACGTCACAAACAGACTTCGTTCAGGCCGCTGTCGCCACAAGAGGGACACTACCCGCGCACACCTCCCGCCGTCTCTCCTTCCTTCTCGTTTCTTCTCCCCCTCCTTCCCTCCCCCACTCGCTACATCTATCTCCCTCCCGCCCTCTTTCTCCCTATCGCTCTCTCTCTCTCTCTCCGTCTCTCTGTCTCTCTCTCGCTCTCACAGCCCCTGAATTCCACCCCGACGTCCGCATAACTGCCGTCTGTCCCTCCCCTGTCCTTTATTTCTTGTTTAATCTAAATCCAGTCTCGCAGCAGAGTCTCTGTCTCCTTCACACTAAATGCCCCTCCAGCCCTCAAGCAGCCCTGTGCACTCCACTAGTCCTCTTGTCCTGTGCTTTTATTCCTTCCGTATCAAGCTCCTCTTTGCCCACCATGCGCACGCACACACACACACACGCACACGCACATGCAGACACACACACTCCTAATTCATTATATATCCCCGTTTTGCTTGTCGTCCTTGAACAACCTCCCTCCCAAAAAAGGAAAATCCTTCACAAAAGCCAAACTTGCTGCTTTTGAGGGACCCGCCGAGGGCAGTGAGAGGGCGAAACTCAGCCGCCTCATCCCAGATCCTCCTACCTTGGCATCGCTTTATTCTTTTTGACGCTCATGTCTCTCTCATCCCTCCGTCTCCCTTACTCTCACATCCATTTCTCTCAGCCAGAGACAGCCAGTCCTCTCTCTCTGTCTCTATCAAGCTCTCTTACTTGTTCTAACTCGCTCTTTTTCATCTCTCTCTCTCTCTCTGTCTCTCTCTCTCTTGTCCAGCTTCTTCCGCTTTCCCCCCCTCTCTCTCTCTCTCTCTCTCTCTCTCTCTCTCTCTCTCTCTCTCTAACTCCCTCTCCCTCTCTGGATGTGCCTCTGCTATGTGTCTCGGACGGTGGTGACACAAGGCCATTGCTGGTAGTAAAAGTGCAGAGACAGTGTTTTTTACAATGACTTTCATCCCCACAATAGCAGCAGCAGTCTACTTTCATGAGAGGCACGGAGCAAAAAAGACCTTGATTCCCTACAAGGCCGCACTCTATTCATTTCTAGGAAAACGGGACAAATCGGATAATGTCCAGTGATAAAACACCGGCCGTTGTATTGAAGCTCCATATTTGCACTCTTACAATTTTGCAAAGTGGAACATAAACGCTATGATCAACTCGGGATAAAAGATCGCACCTTCATTCCATCTTAAACTGATATTGGTAGTGCTATCTTCTCGGATATGCAGGACCAAATGAAATTGCTTCCAGGACGTAGGGGTCTTCCTTTTGTGAAACGACTTCTAATTGTATGACTGAATTCAATTCAAATCAAACCGTTTGTGCTGACGGATATCTCACATGGCACACAATGACTGTACGTGGGCCCCATGATTGCGCCATTGAGGCATTACTATAAACAACAAAGATAGCAGTCGCTAATGTGTCACATGTTTCTTGCTTTGAGATGTTGTAGGACTGTCCGAATGCTATTTTCCTATTTCCAAAGTTATTTCCGTCTGTGCCTTTTTGTTACAGCCGCTTGGAAATTGAAAAGGGACTAAGAGGTACAAGGTTAATACGCATCTGCAAATAAGTCTAGGGATCTCCAACTCAAATCAGTCTAGGGATCTCCAACTCAAATCAGTCTAGGGATGTCCAACTTTATTTCTAAAGAAGCATATTCACATTGATTCAGGCTCTCGGAGAGGGCTATAGTATTTTAATTAGCCTACCAACCTCAATTCTACTTTCAGTGATGGCTCTAAAACGACGTGGCGCTTCACTTGATGGAAACAAAGAGTATTAGTACTATAATCATTTGTTTAGGATTCATATATCCTAGTTTATACACTCCCAGAGCAATCTGCCGTTATTATTCATCAAAATATTTATACTCTCAAAGGACGTATTCTCCACAGCGACCTCTCCAGGAACTGCCTCCATCGGCTTGGTATTTTAACCCTAACCCTTAGTTTGAGATTTTTTCTTAACTTTTGAGATTTGTGTTTTAATTAGACATGGAACAATAACAATGCGTAATAACATGTGTAACATGCCGATGTATGTGCAGTATAAACAGTGGCAGAAAATAGCGAGTCTGAGCGAACAGCGGCTCACTTGCCTGCAGTATTCAATAGTGGATGGAAAAAAATGTGTCTTAAAAGAAATTATTCATTCACATCATCCATTTATTCTTAGTACGCATTGACAGTCTGTGATTTCTTTCAGATGATTATTTTTGATTTATCCGTCCAAACTTCAGTAGACAACTCTGAGAAGTTTTGTCTTTTCACTCCATGTTTGGCAATGCCAAGTCATTAAGTAAATTAAATAAATCATTGAGTAAATATGCCGATACAAGGGCAGAGAATCTAGACGGTAACGTTGTTGAATAATGGGATTGAGCAAACTAGGTGGGGCGGCCCATTTTTATTCCATGGCGACTATAAGCAACTAAGCAGTAGCTTGTGCATCACACACACCCTTAATGGAGTCGGCTGTTTACTGTCGCCGAGCCGTAAACGTTTGCTTCTGCAGCTTGTCTCCGCTCAAGGAGAATGATGCTACGCTGGCATTGGCTTTGAGTGACCGTTGCGCGCGCTCGTCCCCTGACTGACTCATTGACTCCTACAGTTCAGTGACCACACGGCACCATTGCGGCGCGGTCAGTAAGACACACTCTAGACACATCCATCCATACACGCATCGATCCATCTACCTGAACGCTGGGGGCTGCTGTTTTTATTACAGTGTTTTATGGGAGACGGCGAGTGGGTGGGGTGTGGGGTGGGGGTGGGGGAAACCCACTTCATATACACATCTAGTCAGTCGGGGAGGGAACGGAGACAAAAACAAAGCAAAGCGATTTAAAGACCAGATGAGAGTGACGTGATCGCTTTTTTGTGAGTGTGACTGGCCGTCACAGGCTGCTTTGGAAATCTGCCTCTTCTGACATCACAAGTGGGCGTGTCCACCTGGATGTACAACGACGGATAGAGTAGCGACGTTCGCTACAGTCCACTGGGTAGGCGGCGATGTCAGAAGAGGCAGATTTCAAAGTGGCTGGTAAGGGCTAAACACACTCACGCCGGCGTCGGTATTATACGTCACCTTTAAACGTGTTAAGATGGACGCCGCAACCTCCTTTTGGCAAGCGAACCGACACCCCCCCCCTCCCCGTGTCACTGGCTTCAGACATGCCAGAGAAGACAGGGCGGCGAAGAGAGCCTAAGTGTTGCGGAGATCCCGCTGGCACCCTCCACGCCTGCTCCTCCCTCCTCCCTCCTCCTCCTCCTCCTCCTCCGCCTTATGCCCGGCTGCATCTCCGCCTCCTCCTCCAGCCTCTGTGACCCTGGCCCCGTTGACGGCTGTCTCCCCCCGCGACCTATTATCGCTGTCCCCTGCTGTGACGTCTTCAGAGCGAGAAACTCACTCTGAGTCACTCTTTGGTCTCTCCGCTCCTGCTTAGCGATAACATGCGATAAGTGTTGTATGATGTGTTTTTGTTGTTGCTTGTTACGGACAAATGACGCCTGCGATTATTATTATGACAGTTTGAGTCACGGCGAGTTCCAGGATGCTTATTGCCTGGACTGAGCGCGGCGGAGTGGCCCTCGGAGGCGCTAATCGTGGACCCCTGAAACCACTGCTGACACGCACAAGTGTCTGCATCCCCCTAAAGGCCAAGCACTGAGGCTGCAAGGAGCCCGTCGATTGCTATTAAACCCATTATTATAAATAAAGAATGTTCGCCTTCAACCTGTTTTGAGAACAGGAAGGGGAACCACAATGACACTTGGAGGTGGACACTCTACGTGCATAGACTATGTACATAGTCAAAACTACTTTTGTTTAAATAGAGTGATCCATTTTCCAAAAGAAGAGTGAATTCCGAAGCGCTTGATGCAAAAGTGTTATTTCAGCGCAAACTTTGCAAGCAGTGCCTTCTACTTCCCACTTTTAATATTCAAGCAGTAAATGCAGCAGGGACAATCTCCAGAACAGGCTGAATTTCGATGGACCATCTCCTCACCGCCTTCCCGTGTGTGTTTTGCCCACAGGAGACCTGGTGTCGGACGATGAGTACCTGGAGATCCAGGCCATCCCTCGACACCGAGCAGGGACCTACGAGTGCACCGCCGTTAACGAGATTGATGCCGACGTCCAGACAGTGGACATCACGGTCAACTGTGAGTTAAAGACAAGCCTGGATAGTCTGTGGAAGCCCTGAGTAGAACATGAGCTCAAACACACTGGGTGTACTGCAGTAGAATGGTTAAGAGCTCATACTGGATGTACTGTAGTAGAATATGAGCTCAAACATACTGGATATACTGTAGTAGAATATGAGCTCAAACATGAGCTCAAACATGTACTGAAGCAATTGATAAATGAAATGGTATCACATCTACTTGTGAACTTTCAGTCACCCAGCAATTCATTTATGAAAAACAGTTTTATATAATATTTCCTGGGCGAAAAAGAAACAACACTTTCATCCATTTTGTGTTTTACATAATAAGTTGATAAATCAACATAAAAAGCACAGAAAAATAAAATAAACTGCCTGAAGTCGCTAAGGAACAATGTTTATTCAATTATTTTGTGGCACAAACTACAAACAAAAAAACAAGACATGGTTTTACTTAACATCTAAAAAAAGTAAGATATGGTCAATATCAGGGTGCAATTATAGTCCATACTTGCTTATCCCACCAAAAAAACTTGTTTGATAATGCCAGCAGCAAGCATAAAGCTTTACCAGCTCATCCTCTAAAGAAAGGTTTTGGCAAAGCACAAAACAAAACTGGCGTGAAGAAATGCTTGGGTTGTCTTATAGTTAAGCACCTATCAAGTAACTAGACCATCAAATATTCCCCTCGTATTTTAATGTATAACACGATGTGACTGAAAAATGTCCTGGGTTCAATCCCCAATGCCCCCAACCTGACCTGCATGCGTCCTTGGGCAACATGCCCGAACATACCCATACCAGCTCCTGCATAAGCTCTTAACTCTATTCACAGTCATACTGATTATACAGTGAAATATTTGCTGCGGTGCAGCTCTGACCGGGGCTCTCCACTGACCTCTGACCAGGGTATTGACCATATATGGTGTTCCTACAGATGCTCCCAGTGTGTCAGAGGGCAGAGACATTGGCGTGACCCTGGGCCAGATAGGGGTGATGGAGTGTGAGGCCGACGGGGTGCCAGAGGCAGACTTCGAGTGGTACAAAGATGACAGGAGGTAACGTGGTGTGTGTGTGTGTGTACATGTGGGTACATGTGTTGTATCTGTTGGTGGTTTATAGTCGTTGATCGTATGAGACATGTCCTTCCCTCACTTTTTCAACTCACTTTTCTGTCTCTCTTCACTGTCCATAAAGGCCCAACAAACCCATAATATATATATATATACATATATATATATATACAGTATATATATATACTGTATATGTATATGTATATATATATATATAATAATAAGATAATTTGACTATCCTATTTGATTTAATATATTTTACATGTTTATTTTTCAAAGAAGAATCATGAATAGTTCAACAAAACAAAATATGCCCTACTGCTGATTGCATCAGCATTTGACTAAATATTTACAAATAAAGTTATGAGAGATTGCTATTACTATTATTCATTTTATTGAAAGATGTGATTTTGTGATTCAGGATCTTCAATGGCTTTGAGGGCATGGAGATTGAGAACGGCGACTCTCTGTCCAAGCTGACCTTTTTTAACGTTTCCGAGGGGGACTACGGTAACTACACCTGCGTGGCGCTCAACAAACTAGGGAGTGCAAACACAAGCTTTCTCTTGTATGGTGAGTACAGCCGCACTATTACATTGTAAGTGTAAGTTACATTGTGAATATTAGTTACATTGTAAAAGTTAGTTACATCCTCAATGCTGGTTACATTATGAATGTTAGTTAAATTGTAAAAGTTTGCTACATTCTCCATGTTAGTAACATTGTGAATGTTAGTTAAATTGTCAATGTTAATTACATTTTAAATGCTAGCTACATTTTAAATGTAAGTTACATTGTGAATGTTAGTTACTGTGTAAATGTTAGTGACGCTCGCAATGCTAGTTACATTGCGAATATAAGTCAAATGTGAATGTTAGTTACTTTGTATGTGTCAGTTACATTCACAATGCTAGTTACAATGTGAATGTTAGTTGCATTGGCATAATGACATATATCATGCTGCACACCATTCTAAAAGCGTTAGTGCAAAGTTAAACCACGAATGGTCAGAAAGATTTTTCCATGTTTTGTTAGGGCATTGCAACTTATTACAAACCTGCACGATGTAACTTTTCCACTGCTGCTATTTATTCCATTCAAAATATATCTGAACTGTAAAGTTCTTCAAGAATAAAACGCGGCCATCCACGGGTCAATCCATCCAGGGAATTTTTCTCTATACATCGTTCTACTCTGCTATCTAAAACTGTAGCTACCACTGAAGCTACCAACCCCAGGTGCTATAAATAGTGAAACGTACATAGTGCAGGTTTAAATATTGACTTCAATGGTTTCTATATTTTAAACCATACTCTACACATACAATATGTAACACACCTGCTGCAACCACTTTCTATGAAAATGCCATTCTACCATGTATTGTCATGCCCTGCACAAGTTTCCTTCTTCCGAGTCTGGTCCATGATGTGTCGCTGTTCTGTTTGTTGATGTGTCACTCTGTCCCATTTGTTTCGCTGGTATAGAGGTAATTGAACCCACTAGCTCAACACTGTTGCAAGGTTAGTACTCTGCCGGTGGGGGACTGCATGCGCCGCCGCAACCCGTCTTGCATCCAAACGGCTCTACTGCATGCTAACTCTGCCATAAGCATGGCCATTTTCACAAACTAGGGATACTTACTTTGTCTTGCCAGCGTTAATGCACTGGTGGAGAGCAACTGGGTCTGAATCGGGCAGGGAAACAGATTGTGGGGGGGGATATGTGATCCAATTTCCAAGATGCTATCGAGGAAAAGCATGGCCGTCTCTTCTGTCATTTAGATTTTTTTGTTAAGTAAAAACAAAAGGGCGAAAATATTAGTTTCATCTTTAAACTTTTCATACAACTTACTACCTGACCTACTGTCAATAAGGTGAGGTGACTATCATGAGAAATACATTTTAGTTCCTGTGGAAATGGTCTGTTTGTTTGGCTAACTGTTGTTTTTGTTTTTTTGTCTTTGCGAACCTAACCACCTGTCTCTGTGGCATGACTTCATTTTTGTTAATGTTTGCCCTTTTCTCATGTAAGTATATATTTTTAAGCTTTTTCTGACCTCAGTTAATGGTAGTCATTGTTACATGCACTGAAGTAAAATGAAACATTTGGGCTCTCTGGCTTTGTAGCAGTTGACTTTCTACAATTAGTATTTGTCATAGATAGCACAAAAATATATCAAAATTCATAGTGGAACCATCTTGTTGATCAATGTATCCATGTTTCTGCCAAGTAAAGTGTCCTGTCATCAAAGCCTATTTAAAGCATCATAATTACATTCCATGAATATGGTTTTGGTTGAAGGCTTAATTATTAATCATTTGAAAGACTGGATAATCTAGCTATCAGCCTAATTAGCTGAGCGTCCTTTGCAAGCTAGGTACATGGATGTTTAAAGACAAAATAACATTACTTTTTGTCCTACTATTTGTATGCATTTAGACCAATTGAAATAGGAAAGCTTACAGTTAAAAACAATTTGGCAACATTTTGTTTATTAGAAAACGTTTATCACTTGATGAGGTTCCTAATTAATCCACATTACATCTTTAAGCAAGCCAGACACTGTTAGAAAACTGGCAAAAAAAAGAAGGAATCGATTTTTGCTCATCCCTTGAAATTAAATATATATATATCATGTTTGATCAGTGTCCTTCAGCCAGACATTCCTTCCCACAAACCTTCCCAATGTCTGCTAGCTTGTCTGTTAGTTCAGCATGCTGCAACCACCGGAGGGGTCGGGGCAATGGAAAGAAATACATCCCTGTGGTGGTCGATTTAAGTATCAAATTAATGAAACATGTCTGGCAGCACGTTCCAGCCAACACCCCCACAGTATTACATTTGTATAAGATGTCTTACACGAAACATTTCCAGCTAACACAGGCCAAAACATTATCCTATTTTCCTTTATACATTTTCATTCAGAGCAAAGCCCGCCATTCTCGAAATCACTCGCAAGCACTCAGAGCAGAGCCAAAAGCCTTTTCATTCTTTGTGCGATGGAGGTGCTGAGAAAGGGTTGCTTTTGATGCAGTTATAGGAGTCTGCAATATATATATATATATATATATATATATATATATATATATATAAGACCGAGACCGAGTCTATTTGATCATCCATCTGAAACGTGATAATAACAGTGCTATAAGTACTCTGACGCCTTACACACAAACATAAACCCAGAATGAACAGATGAAAGAACCCTGGCGATAGATAAAGTGTCGTCCATTTTGCTTACCTGTTACCTGTTAGCTGTCCTCCGAGTGCCTGGTGGCACATAGGGCCTTCCATTTTGCTTACACCAAGTCAATATTTTGAAGAAGGAATCGCAGGTTCTCTTTTATTGTGTTGCCATCAGATAAACACATTTAACATTTACTATCTGTCTTAAAAAATATAGGAGCAGTCAATCAAATGTTGGTTTGATAGCTTTTGGATTCAATTAATTTAATAATAGAATGGCAATTGACTGGCACAAGTCCTTTTCCTAGACATCCTCTACCAGAAAACCTTTATCAGACCAGAAATATGATTGTTTTTTGGCCCTTAGCCCTCCTGTCACCTATAATAGTCGAACAATGTCAAGGGTAAAAAACTATATTCCCACAGAGCACCTTTCATTGACCTTAGCCACAGGAAAACAGGAAATGCTAAAAGTCATGTTTTGGTGTAAAACTCATCCTGATGCATCTGTATTCCTCCTCCTCCTCCTCCTCATCCCCGTTCAGGGCCGAGAGCAGTTCAGGATGGAAGCGGCGGAGTGCAGGGCATGCACTCACCCAGCTGTCTCCTCCTGCTCCTCATAGCCCTGTTGCCGCTGCCGCTCCGGATCTGAGCACCCGCTGGCTGAGGAACGCAGTGTGTTTTTGGCGTGTGTTTGCGGGTGTATGTATGTGTATTTTCTTCCCTCTCAACTGGAATAATGAACTGCATAAGGTACCCATAATGTCATCACGTTGACCCCCGAGACAAAAAAAGGAAAATATTGTATGTTGTTCTGTTGATTTGATCAATCTAAGTATTTCTGTTTTGGGGGATGTAACACGTTTTACAATTTTATGTTATTATATTATGTTAACATATTCTCTTCCCTAAATTATAATACAATGCCCTGTTGTTTTGGTTTTTAAGTTGAAAAAACATTTCAATGTGATGATTCCTATTCAGATGGTCTTAAGTAAAAAAAAAAAAAAAGTGTTTTACTGGTATTCATTTCCATTCAACTTTGGTGAAAGATCAAATGTATAGCAAGTGTGAGAGGTTAACCACCTCAAAGGTGAGAGTGGTTAAGTTGCCCAAACGCAACTTCTATTCTTGTCATGTTTTAATGTATACAAATTATGATTCTAACTGTTTGAAAGAGCATACTGTTTTTGACTTTTTTTCTTTCTTGAGATTGATAGTGTTATATACTTTTATTTGTGATATATTTTAAGTGTAACAGATACTTTAAGATGGGGAAAATGACTTAAGATGTAATTATTTAGGGAAATAGCCTAGTTTAATTCTTTTTTTACAAAACAGTTGTTCACAACATGGTGTAAAGAATAACTAAATAGTTCCAGATGGTTGGAAGTATATAAAGTTTTGTCTTTGCCATTGTGTGGAGTAAGATAAGTACAATTTTAAGAAAATACATTTTACTCACATGCCCTTTACGTACGGAAATGTTTTACAAACACGTGTGTGTGTGTGTGTGTGTGTGTGTGTGTGTGTGTGTGTGTGTGTGTGTGTGTGTGTGTGTGTGTGTGTG
>JAOPUD010000145.1:11907048-11917880 GCA_027122715.1 Trisopterus minutus | reverse complement strand
CTGGAGTGTGCTTCTCTGTTTACCTTTACCAGAAAGTAGTCCCCAAAAATGTAATGTGATCATTGCGATACAAGGATGGTTTTATTTCTGATATTATTCTATCAACACAGTCATTGACATCGATATTCTGGCATTATAATTGGTTTGCCTTGGTCATAGTCATTCAGTCCCTTATTTGTCTGTTTCACTATTGTTTGTTGTACATCCTGGCACTTAATGAACGCACTTAATGCATGTTGTATTCATTCTTTGTACTTAATTGTGTAGCATGTACTTTATTGTGTTGTGCATGCTTGCTGTGTAGCATGTAATCACCGCTGTGGGGAATGGGGTTACCCTGGGGATTGTTAGTACTTGCACTTGGTTCTATGAACATCTTTACTGTACCGACGGCGATATATTGTTTTCTTATGACAAATTTACTTTTTGTAAGTCGCTTCGGAGCGTCGTCTGCCAAATGCCCTAAATGTAAATGTACTGTCCCATCGAGGATTTTGCAAACGAGTCGAAGGCAAACTGCAACCTATTTATTGATATTTGCTTGGCAAAATTGCTAGATCATTTTCATCTTACATTTCATACACTTATACACACAATTCCTTGCTTCAGTTTAACATAATTCCCACAATTCCTTGTTCAAGTTTAATATAGTTTTGTAGGTTGGTCATCACTTTGATTCAGGGAGCCTGATGTCTGAACTTCAAGTGCTCTATTCAGATCAGGGCCCCATTTCCCGATAACGATGGATTCACGTTCATACGATCATTCTTACGATGGATCTTTCAATGCATCGTTACATTTTTTCCAAGCGTTTCCTGAAACTCGTTTTAGAGTGTAACTCCACTGACACGGTGCTGAAATGGGCTTTGTAGGAGGGGGAGACACAGGAATGTTGTTGGATTAAACTAGATTCTGTGGCAGCAAAAAAATATCTCCCCATCAAGGCCAACAGTAGAGTAGCCTACGAAAATAAACTAATATGAAAGCTTAAAATATTAAAACACAATTGATTAGGTCTAGGCCAACATATATCAGTCCTAATCCTGAACGCACCGTGCATGCATTTTTTCACGGCATTTCCCCCCCTGAAATAATTCCATATTAGAAAAATAGGAAATGTGTCTGTGTGACAACTATAGCATTTGTCTAAATGTGCTGATTTCTGAAACATGCTTTGCGCTGCAAAGAGGGCAGACTTTCTCTGATTCCACATAAGGTTTCATTGATTGGCGCGCACTCTCTAGTCTAGAATCTTTGGTGTAAACATAAAAAATGCAATGTTCCATTAATTCATTATCATTCAAACGCAGAGGCATTGACATGGCTATTGCTGTTGCTGGTCGAGATCCTGCCCATATTGTTGGGAATTCCCTGCAGAAACAACACTCTCAACTTGGCGTTTGTGCTCTCCACTAAAGTCAGGGATGTTCGTAACTGTCTAGATACGGTCCAATAAATAGTGAACTTCATGACAGCCTCACCGAAGCAGCTACTGTGCTTTATGGCAAACAATCGCAACAAAAAACTTCCTGCTGAAATTCTCAGACACCCGCTGGTCTCAGGATGATTCATGTACAGTATGTCCTCGGTCCTTGATCAATATGAGGACATTTTAACCACTATGGTTGAATTAAAATCAGAGGGAGACTGCAGCTCCCACACGAGCAATGGAATCATGATTTTATTATATGCCTTGTGATAGGTTTGCCGGCGTTTGATTGGTAGCCTACATTGCGGCTGTGCATCTATTTTTGGAATTTTTAATTGCTGCAATAAATTATATTTTTGTTGACTTCTAACATGTCCCTGTCTTTGCTGTTTAAATCTAGCAGGAGTAGTATGTGTTTTAATAAAACACGTCCAATACCACTGAATGTCCAGCCGGTGTCTCCACTGAGTTTATAGTAACGATGCTGTTAGCGCTCTACGAGTACCCTGGAGCCCTCGTTAGCTACGAGGGTTTTAACGACGTTCGTTACGCAACAATGCTTTCGGGAAACGGGGTGAAAACTCTACGATGCTCGTACGATGAACTTTACGATCCACTTAGGCTAACAATGCTTTTGGGAAACGGGGCCCTGATTAGAGGCCTCTCTCCAACGCAGGCTGGGCCTTAAAGTGGGCTTTGTCAAAGTATGAAACATGGTAGGTGATTGTTTTGTTATGTCAACTTCCGTTAAACCACTACCTTACCGACCAAGCTCACCATAACTCCAAGAACCGAATACTTATATTTCTCACAATATATTCTATTCTGCCCTAGGCAGTCAACACGTCCATGACGTGTAGAGGTGTCAGACTCATTACTATGGGTTTGCTGGTTCAAGTCCAACCTCAACCAACCTATCTTGTGAGACATGACATGGCATCAAATAAGGTTTAACGTCATACCCTGCCATGGTTGCTTGCAACTATATTTGTGTTGTTGCTGCTGCTGTGTGTATACAGTGCAGGGAGCTGGTAGGCAGAGCCACAGCATTTGGTGAAATGCAACTCACCTGAGCAGGCTTGGCTCAGGAGCCTATGAAGCAGATTGGCTCAGCCTCTCCCTGGCTTGCAAACTGACATTTTGACCCAGAATTATCATATGTATTTAGTTGTAGCGCTTAATTCTCCCATGTGACCCCGCTCTTCTGGGACCTCCATTGGCTCCCTGTAGTAGCTTGCATCAGATTCAAAATGATGGTACTGGCATACAAGGCGGGCAATGGAACTGCCCCTGCCTACCTCCAAGCGAAGGTCAAACCACATACCCCAGCTCGATCCCTCTGCTAAACGACCGCAGCTGGACGTCTGGTACCGCCATTGTTAAGAGCAAGCAAAGGTCGATCAGCGAAGTCACAACTCTTCTCTGTTTTGGCACCACAGTGGTGGAACGAGCTCCCTGCCGATGTCAGGATCGCAGAGTCGCTCACTAGCTTCCACAAAAGACTCAAAACTCACTTGTTCAGAGTTCACCTAGACTCTGCAGAGCCATCCAGTCCCCCCCCCCACCCACTATTGTATGTTGTACGTCCTGGCACTTAATGTATGCACCAAATGTACGTTGTATTTATTGATAGTACTTAATTGTGTAGCATCTGCAGTAGCTAAATATCACTGCTGTATACAGGGAATGGGTTAGCCTAGCGATTGTTAGTACTTGCACTTGGTTCTATGAACATCTTTACTGTACTAACAGTGATATATTGTTTCTTCTCTTGTGACAAATGTACTTGCACTGCACATACACTGATATACTGACAAGCACATTTCATGATTGCATCTATATCCTTTATTAATCATTGTGTTTAATTCGAGTCTATGGTGGCCTCCCTCTTGTTGTTGCATTGTTGAGCCAGGTTGTAACACACAGGTTGTGTTGCGTCTGTGGCTCACTCCACAATACATTTTAGATTAGATTGTGGTACAGGATTTTTCAGGAGTTTTCTATATTAACACTCATACACTAATGCTTTTTATATTCTGCAACATTATCCTTTGTAGTCAGACTAATGATGGCTGCGGTTTCCAGAGAGTTCCTACAATGATTTGTTCTCGCAATCTTACAAAATCAATACAATTTGTGTCAATCATTTTTCCTTTTTCTTTCGAGCAATCTAATTGGCTGGCTAAGAATTGGAGAAAGATAAATAAGGTATAGAAAAATGGAGAGAATGGCAATTTGAGAAAAGGGAGGTTTAGAAAAATTATGGAGAGAGAGAATATATTTTTCGATTTTTCTAATTTGTTTATTCTCTCAATCCTTTTTTATGCCAACTCTCTAATTTTGTCAAGCGATCTGATTGGCTGGATAAGAATTCGAGAAAAATTAGACATACAAAAATGATGAAGAGAATATATTTGAGGGAAAATTAGGTATAGAAAAATGGAGAGAATATTTTTTGGGTTAGGGTAAGGGTTTGGGTAAATGAGGTATAGAAAAATGATGGAGGGAATAAAAATTCGCGAAAATTAGGTATAGAAAAATTATGGAGAGAATATATTTTTGGGAAGGAGTAGGTATAGAAAAATGGAGAGAATATATTTTTGGAATATATAGAAATATGGAGAGCATAAAAAATTTAGAAAAAGTAGGTATAGAGAGGCACTAGCAGCAGCCTTAAAGCCTATCCTCTTTTTTACCCATGTCTCTAACCCATGGGTTCAGCAGCCTTCATGTCTACTTACAAAAAGGAAAATTAACCACCCTGTATTCACACACCATCAGGGAACGCGCTTGGACAAGTCCTTCCTGGTGTCTGGCAGATAGAGGTAGCCATGGTGAGGCCTGGAATAGCTGAAGATAGCAGAGGGGCTTACGTGTGTGTGTCCAATGGCGCCGGCACCCAGGGGGGAGAGGCTACAGAGATGGCGCTGGCAAAGACAAGGACATGCTGGCAAGGAGCGACTGCCCACTTGGCTAGCTATCAGTATGGTGATCTACTTCCCTGCACTGCAGAAGAAGCAGAGCTCACTTGACAGCGGTAGCCACTTGGTCCAGGCCCAGTCTGAAAAGCCTCCGCCTTCCCAGGATCCCCTGGAAAATTAACAAGAAACCCCCTCCCCTCCCTCCCAAAGGGGTGGGACCACAAACTGGACCGAGATGGGGGTGTGAAGCAAACTCTATTTCCTTGCTTAAAGAAATTCAGAACAGCAGAAAAGTCTAGAAATGGGCTCGCGCCTTGACCCTGAGAGGATGTGGGGCTGAGGAGATGTCCAGAAGACGTCAGAGAGTCTATAGTCGAGCCAGGGTTCAGTGAGCTGGGCTACTTAACATGTCTGTTCAGAATGGTCTGGTGGGTCGTCATTAGAAGTGGGATGGAATGTATTAGCCAGTTGTCTCTGCCAAAGCCCCATGTCTCTGGTGTTCTCTATCCAGTCGATGTAGCCTCCTACTGGTGAGGGAAGTGGGGTGGCATCTGCTGGATTTGGCCTCCTGGAGATTCTCTTACAAAATGCTTTTGTTTGGCTTTGTGGTTTGGTAATCCTGCATAGTCTGATATCCGCTCGAAAGCAGACAAAAGCCCTGTTAAAAAGTACAAGTTGGAAAGGAAAGGCCAGCGACAAAGTCATTATTCTCACAGTGAATTAAATTATACCAGGGTATCCGCTCTGAGTATCCGCTTGAGTAGTTCAGTTTTTGGTTTTTTTCCAATATACGCCTAATCAAATGGCTGCATATTGTTATCCAAAAATATAGCAGACCTTTGGGATGTGATCTGTTTTTTGGAGATTATGGCTTTTCTGTACATGACCCCTGTAGCAAGCTATACTTCAGGGGTAACTCAAAGAATCAACAACAAGGCAGCTATACTGGGACTACATTTGTATTGTACGGTTTTGCTATAACCTAGTCTGGTTAAGGACCAGTCTGGGCCCCGGATTTAGGAGTACAATAGTTGATGTGTGATCATTACATTTTCAATTGTGTATACTTTTTTTTTTTAAGTTTCTTAAACAAATCTCTGTGTTTTGTGAAAGGTTTCCAGATGACCTTGTGTTTTTTTAAAGAGCACCCAAGCAGCATTTTGTTCCCACTGCTAAAACATGGCTTGAAAAATCCTCAAAATCAATGTAGCTTGTTGAAAACGTGTCTTGTGGCCACACACTGCCTTGAAACTATTATTTGGACGTTTGGACCATGTGGAAGCACAAGTTCCCATCTTAAATTTTTTTGTCAAACAAAAGATGATCTTGCAAAACGTGGACACAAATATATATTTTTCTTTTGTTAGAATCACAACTGTGGGTAGGATAGCAATTGCAGATCTATCAGCCCTGCAAAGTATTGAATATTTTCACAAAACACACGTATAAAAGTGATTTAACTCGAGAAAGGCAACACTGTCTGCCTATTCTCAACAGAATATTGAGGAAAAGCAACGATTACTTAATCTGACTAAATATTTTTTAAATTACTACATAAAATAAGCTTTCACATTTCCATATCAAGAATGTCAATATTCACCAGAAAATTGAATTAATATAATTGCAGTATATTTGTCAATGGCAAAGAGAGATAATCTTTCAATTTGCCTATTTTTTAACACAACTGTTAAATTGAACAAATTAAAATCATTAAATAAACTACAGTATCTTCGATCCCTCTAAGCCAAGACATATTAATGTCGTTCGTTTTAAATATTAGTCCTTAAATGCCATCTTAATTGCTGTGTTATTGAGTCCTGAAAGTCCCTCATAAAGTTCAATCTAATTTAGTTCATGGTAGAGGACTTTGGGAAATCAAACAATTATCGTGGGCACCAGACAGCCAATTAGAACAAGCTGCCTCTTCCTCGTTCATCTTCTCATCCTCCTGTCATCTTTCTTCCCCCTCCCCCGTCCTGTATCAAACCGCTGCCTACCTGTCGTATGGCGCGTATCTGATACCTTTCAGATTCCTTCACCCATCACACCCAGCTATTTCTCTGTTGTGAATGCTCCTGGGCTTCCCGGCGCCGTCCCTCTCGCAGCTCTTGCGTTGTTATCGTCATCCGGTCCCCTCCCCCCCAGATGTCTTGTCCTTCTCCACGGTGGTCCTTTCTACACCGTCTCTGGAGACGTCCCGGATGTAGGCCACCATCACTGTGGATTTGAACCCATTCTCTCAATAGATATATGCTAATCTTGGTCACAGCATTGCTACAATGTTATTGCGAAACTTTTGTGGGGAGACGGCACGGAGCCTGGGCCGGAAACAAAAACAGAAAGGGGCAGAGTTACGCCTGGTTTCCTGTTTTGTTATAGGGATATTCTATTGAATAGAAACTCATTCGTGCCGGTGGATTAAGCTTTCAAAAAGATTTAATAAGAATGCTGAAGAAAGAAAGACATCTGATTATAAGCTACTGCAGTGTTAGCTCGTGGATTTGATATTTATGCAATACAGTCAAAAGTTATTCTCAACCCAGGTCCCACATTGAAACTTAACTACATAGGCCAACAACTCAAATAGGCTAGCACAAAGGTTTCTGGTGCAGCTGCAATCCATGCCACCTTAAGAATATATGTTTTCCTTTTTACAAGCAATATGGTTAACATGTGCCAAAGGCATGTGGTAAAAGGGAACAATATGACAATGGTGTGAACAATCAGTAACCCAAAACATATTTTGGAACTCAACCACCATCCCATCTGTTTCTGATTCTATACACATGGCCTGATCATAATTTTATGATCCAAGGCAGGAAGAGGAAGCTACATGCTCTATGTTGTGCCTTGCCTAGAAATCTGTGAGGGCCAGCATTGGCCATAATCCCACACCATTAAATGAGTGTGGCATGTTCAAACTATTTATAGAGCTTTTTTGCAATATTTAATTTTAGCACCAACTATATTTTAAAAAAAAAGTGAGCAGTTGAACAAGTTGATACCAAACTCAAGGCAACTGTCCCATCAAATGTGTGTTATGCTGCGAGAGAAATTAGAGAAAAATACTACTTTTTGTACTGCTTGATCTTTTTAACGTCACTGCAGAGAGAGAGACCCATAGTATTTGGCTAAATGGCTTTCCGTGATTCTCCGTGTTCAGCCCTGAGGCAGATTGTCACAGCACTTCAGGTTCATCATGAAACACAAATGGAACATTTTCCTGGCTAGTCATTCTGTCTGCTGCATTGTGGAGAAACCCAATTAGGCTAAATAGTCTGTCGTCTCTTGTCATGAAGGGAGCGTTTATTGTTGTTGAATATCTGTTTTATACCTCAAGAAGCAGTTGGGATTATGTTTACCGTATTATATCTGAAATGGGACCGTCTATATATTTTTATTGCTAACAATGAAGAGGTATGAATACAATGTTGCTCTGCTCTGTGCAGATAACCCAAACATTTGTAAAACAACAATTTTGTATTATTTTTGCACTTAACTTATTTCACTATGTAGTGAAATGTAGATTCACATTTTATGTTCTTTACCCAGTGCTGATATATTTATTTAATCAATATAAAAGGAAGTCTGGCCCTGCCATATATTAACTGGACTCTGTTTATTTTAATTGAAGTGACTTGTGGGGCTGACATCCAATGCATCATTCACTTACACAGTTCCATCCATTACTAAATCTGAACCATTCAAACAGTATCATTCCAACCTAAACATCGCTGGAGCAAGGTGTTGATAACACAACAAATAATTGCAATGAACTCCCAGTTTTAACATTTTATGGACAATTATCTGCAATCAAATGATACACTTATTCCATTCCACAACAGTAATCACTTCCAACTCGATGACCATTGATTCATATTTAACAATGTTTTTTTCCCCCGACGTTGTACCAAAAACATGTACCAAACAGTTGAACAATGCAGCAGTCAGTGCGGTCATAAGCTCACATGAGACGAGGAGTGTTGTGCATATTTCTCCCAGGATTATGGATTGAACATGTTAACATTATTATTTTATTGAGGAATACAGCAAGAACAACCTTTGATTTTTATAAAAGCCATTAGACTGCTCTAATACTTTTTCTTTCAAGGCATCATATGCAAAAATACAACCTTTTTTTAACAGGGAATTCAAATAAAGAATGTGGCTAAGGCTTATTGACATCAATATACGTGAATGTATATGGTATTAACGGGGTGTATTTTAATTTTTTTGGAACAATAAGAGTATTAGCTGTTTTTTTATGTTTTCTACTTCCCCTCATGTTATTTTACATCTTTCCACATATTTTACCACTGGCTGCTTTACCACCTTCACAAACACTCAAAACGGCAGCTCTCCCCCTTACTGCCCTCTTCCCTCCGCTGCCCAAACTTTTTCCTACCCTAAGTATACAGTAAATTACAGTGTATCATCAAATCATCAAGTTGCTTGTGCTGTATGTGTATGGTATACTCTTTGCTGGAAATGTCTGCATATATCAACTGAGGCAGCCAAAGAAACACCACCTAAAAAGGACCGCATTCTGGTGTCATTCTAACAGCGTTGTCCCTCCATTGTTGGGGATTCCCTTTAAGGTTGTTGTGTGCGCAGCGGTCCAGAGTGTGTGGATTTAGCAGCAGCGTTGTAGTTGACCAACCTATTTTCCCTTGTTTATCTCTATCAGAAGTGTGTGATAAACTGTCAGAGACTTGATAGTGAATTGACGTGGGTCATCCACCCTTACAAAACAAAGTTGGTTTGCTGAATGACTCAAGAGGAGCAAGAGACTGAAAGTCTCATATTTTCTAAAAACATTCGGCCGCAGGTGTTTTTTGCCAATAGAAGACCAGGGATCAGAAATGAATGCTCCCAGATGCTCTGGTTGTAATTTTTGTTAGTTTACATTTCTACCAAACATTAACCGGCAACATAATCAGAATGCTTTATTTTGGGTTATGAAAGCATGGCAATCCTGTCGAAGGTTTTCCACAAATTTTTTTTCCACAAAGAAAGCTCTCTTTACAGCCATGCATACACACTTTTGCAGGAGGGATCTCCAACAACAGCGATAAGCAACACACTCCCTCAGTACCACCGTTTTAAAAAGCAATCGCTCAACAGAACGTTACAGCAGTTCCTGCAGTTTAGAATGGACCTGTGTAGCATGTGCGTCATAGCACAGTGAAGATGTAGCTAACAACACTGAATCTGGCGTTTCCCAATCAGCTACACCAGTGGACCAGCATGGGCCGTGTACTTGTCCTGACGGTGGTACGCTCAGAGGAACATACCCAGAGCTAAGTTAACGTGTTAGACCTGCAGCGGGAACATTTTGGTGTACAGCGTCTGATGGGGGCCGAGCCCAAAAACCTGCCAAACACCACATGCCCAAACAAAAGCTTCATGTCAGCTACAAATCCATCCACGTGTATGCATTTCTTGAGGTACTTTCCTGAGGTATTCATGCAACATAGGTGTCATAAGTCACGCACATTTGGAAACCAATACCGGTTTCCCCGGTTGGAATAGAAAAAATGAAAAGCTGATCTTAAAAAGGTCAATCGATTATTTGCGGTTAAATATAGCGAACTAACTAGCTAGTATGAATATAAAGCATGTCGTACTTACATTTTATGTTTGGCTAAGGCCTGCATCAAGCGGTTTGTAATGTGCAAGGTCCAGTAATAGCAGATCACAGCTAATCTGTGATGATTCAATTCCCAAAACAAGAAGCCTTTTATGTTCGACAGACTGTCGATGTCCTGTACCCTCTATTCTCCAAACTTTAATCCTCAATGACCTCAAAGAGGCTTTGGCTTTTAAGCTAGAGCTGTGAATAGTGTTGCGACGCTGCCCATACCCTGTGACCTCCAGAGGACAGAACAACGACCTTCGTTGAAAATATGCTATGTTGTCCTTGTTGCTTTTCCCTCGCCTACTGTCTGCAACGTGAACTTAAGCTATAGCGTCATGGTTTATGGTCGCCATATTTGGACTTGAAAGTCGATCATGTATGACACTTATGTTACATAAATACTTACAGATAGCTGCTTTCTAACAGTTGGTGTTAAAACATACCAGGTTTAAATACAGTATCATTTTTAAAACAAAGGCTGGAATCCACTGTACACATTTGTACATGTTCTACGCGCGCACACACACACACAGACGCGCACACACACACACAAATAAAGATTCTCAAAATGTATGATGTACCATGATGTAGGGCTTTGCCTGAGAAATAATAGTAATATTATTTTATGCAGAACATTGAGTTCATATAGAATGCTTTCATTTTGTGTTGCATACAACTGTAAAAATACAGTAAAATTCACCAATCACATAGCATTTTTTTCCTTTTTATGTTCATTTACTTAAAAAAAATCATACAGAGATTGAACAAGACGTGACACACTAATTATCTTAATGTACACTTCAATATTGGGCAAAAAACAGTCAACTATCAACATTTACATTAA
>JAOPUD010000145.1:11889282-11899547 GCA_027122715.1 Trisopterus minutus | reverse complement strand
TATAATACATGAATTGTGGATTGTTATTATTAATTCATAATTTATATAAAATAAGTATTCATATAATTAATCATCATTATTATTAAATGAGTATTCCAGGGAGAGCTGCTTCAGCGCTCCTTAAACCCAGGTTGTGTTCAGATCCCCAACAGCTCTCTCCCCTGTGTCACCCAGACGCCAGTCCTGATGGAGTCCCAGGTTATAATCAACATTACAATTCATATGACATTGTGACATTTCCAAAATGTCATCGTTTATTAGGTTAGGTGCAGAAAATCTTGTCAGAATATAATTATGAGACACCAGATTACCAAAAGGTAAAGGTATTGCTTCGCACCCACACTAGTTTTAGTGAAATAATATGTGGATGTAAAATGTGGATCCGTAACTGGATCTTACTAGCTCTAGTACAAGTACCTTTACATATAAGGTGCAATAAGCCAAATAGTAATAAGAAAACAAAAGATGATTACAATATAATACACACAATGCACAAGTCCAGCAACCACAAGCAATCCACCTCTTCATGCATTGGCCCCCGACATATGAAAGAAGAGTGCCTGTGTCAAGAAAGCATGTCTGGGTAACTAATAACGGAGTCATCATTGCACAGGATGGCATCCGGCACAAATGAGCATCTAACAACACTCGGTGGATGAGCTCGGCGGTATAGACCATTAGCTTAAGGAGCTTTGAGGCAGACAAGGCACTCTGCCCTCCTTCTGGATGGATTACCGCAGCCTTCCTCCTTTAAATACGTCCAATTCTCTCCCCGGTCCTTCGGGTCTGAAATATAATATGAGAATGGTAAATGATACCTCGCTTGTTGAATTGTGTAATTCCCCAGGTTATTTAATGTTGCGTATGAACAAAGGAGAGTACAAGCAGGTCCTCCTTTTGTAGGATATCTTGTACAGACGTTTATATACAAGTATGTATATATACACACACACACACACACACATATATATATACATGCACTTTAACTATTCATATATACATATGTCCAATCAGCCTGTCCACTAGCTCTCTGCTGCCTCGCATACATAATGAGGGCTGTCTGCAGGAGCTTATCCATGGCTGAGCCGCTGCTTGATCCAGTGGTCAAATATCTCCACGGGAAAGGACTGGAAAACACCTTCACTCAATCACCTCCCAGCACGGCCCCCCCCTCCCCCCCCGCCTCGTCTGATAATCACGCCGTGTCCTTTCACACCCCGACACGGATCACTGGTGCTCCGCCGTTTGAGACTCCAGCTGCTGTACATTATCACCAGCGTCAGGGAACCACAGTTTCAGTGAAGTGCACTTACCCCCCTCAGCAAAGCACCCTCAGTGTATTTTGTGTGCTGTCCTCGATTTTTCCCTCCACCCCTTTTTTTTTTAAATTGGAGGGAGGTTCAGGGGTGGGTGGGTGTGGTGGATGTGATAAAAAAAAGTCGAAAGAAATCCAGTTGGATGTCTACACCCGAGGGGTGCGAGCGTGTTGGGAGTCGATGCCGGAGATCAGCTGGTAAGTCCCAGAGCTCCACGGTCCCTAACCACCGGAGAGAACCCAGCGACGCGCCTTCCCCCGGGTGAATCCTGCAGCACTCAGCGCACAACCTATGGCCCTGTTTCATAGCTCTGCTCTGCAGCTGCTCCGCCGCACCCAGCATGCCGGTGTTTTTTTTTGTCATCTCCTCTCTCTCCTCCGGAGAGATGGGACTTTCTGCCAACATATGGCTTTTTTTTTTTCCCTTTTTCTCCCTGGATATGGGATGCAAGCACAGCCCTCCCTGCCCTGGGCACTTGTCTGGATGGTGGAGTGGAGTACAACAGAAACAGCATGTCCGCTGTCATAGTTCCTGCTGGCCAATGGCCTCATTATCTCTGTCTGCAAGTGTCGTCTCTCACACGCTCTGTTTACTGTGCAGTGCTCTACGGTGACTCGTCTCGTGCCGCGGACGGGGATTAAGACGACCCTGAGCACTTTGGAGACTGAGCTTTCTTTAAGGCCACCCACCACAGGTGGAAGACTACCAAAACGACGACTTGACGAGAACGCTTAACAAAAGAGGAGGATGGTGAAGGGTGAGCGGCTGATAGAACACAGAGCCCGATAACAGAACCAAAACAACCGTCGCTGTGCACAGACATCCATTCCAGTAGGGGTGACTGTGTAGCCCGTGGCCACAGGCTAAATGTATGTTGTTGCGTGAGAACACAGCGGAAGCGAGGGGGCCGGTGAGTGAAGGCCCTCGGATAACCAACCGTCTCACGCCTCGCTGCAACCTCGTGTTCTTCTCCTGGAGTCTCTTTACTGTGAGATGGTTTTGTAGTCCTACTCCTTCGGGGCTCTCTTTCCCATAATGCCATGGACATTGCCTTTCAGTGGGCGAAGAACTGAAAATCTATTGTAAAATTGAGGATGGCCTTCATATTTTTGATGGTGGGGGTTCCTTTTAGAGGAGACATTAACCAATTAGATATAAGAGAAGATAAACCTTCAGCATTGATACCTCCGCTACACTTGTCACAGATTTTCTTTCTGTTCAGTTTCTGTGACCTGGCGGCTTGAAAAAAAGCAAGAAAAACCGAGGGCTACGAGGCCTTAAGATGATATAATAACCTAGTGTGGTGATAAAGGAGCCATTATAGTCATTACTGTTCACTGCAACTTACTATAAAATAGGTGTCCTGCTTACTATAACATATGGAATTGTATAATGTTTCAAAGAATCGTAGTAAACCATGGAAAATGTCAAGCTATCACACGTTTATAGGAATCAATCCACAGGCATTGCATTTCAAAACAGATAATTTGACACACAAAACCTGTGGAGCTTTTAGGAAAGCCAGAGCCCATACATGGTTGGTGTCCTACCGCATATTTCCGCAGACACGCTCTTTTCCCTGTTGTCGCCAGTTAACCATGGTTAAAGTAAAGAGCCACGGAAACACTAATAACAGAAATGATCATTAGGTACATAGAAAATGTACAGTATGTGCCGAGAACATTTTGGCCTTTTTTAATGGTTTGCCTTTGTACAAAGAAACAGAGAGATTGTAATAGCTTCCTCCCCAAGGAATTGTTGTACTTAGAAAATATTATTATTTCATATTATTTTTGTTCTAATGAAACTAGACGGAATATCTCAAAAACTCTTCTCTATCAATAGACTATCCCAAAAAATGTGACAATGAGCAGTTCCTTGTTCCTCGTCAATAGCATAGCAACACCCAGCTATTCTGGGGGAGGTAAATATACTTTAACGCTGCATAACCAATACAATCCCAAAACAGAAAATCAGATCCAGCCCCACAGGTCAACTCAGGTCAACAGTGTCAACATGGTGAATACAGATAGACATTGACAATCGTATCTGTGCCAAGGATTCTATAGATATAGGAAATCTACACCACAATCTACACTGCATATAATCGCTGTATTTTCCTTTTTATTTTTGATGGATTTAGAATTTCTTAGAATATATCATAAGGCCTGTGGGCCCTACTTGCTAACCCCAAGCTAACATGTTCCACTGTGAGTCATGTGGTCTTCATGATGAATGGCCACATGATGCTAAACTGGTGTACCCTGCAGAGTCTCTCCATCTTCCTGTCTTACCTGGGTGCTGTCCCTAAGAAAAAACAACAACACTACCATTGTTTATTTAAGGTCTCTTATGCACCCATAGATTAATCCTCCAATTCCCTTCCCCCTGTCCAATAGGACCTCTGGCAATATGTCAAGTGCAAAACTTAAAATCAATGTCTCTGAAATGAATTAGTAATGATATTAAGAACCTTCTCTTTTTACATTTACCATAAAATGTGTACTTTAGAAAGGGAAACTTTATAGGTCTCCTGGCAGAGAAAATGTAACAGTTGGTTAAGTCTGGGCCCTGTCCTTCCACTATAGTACATCATTATGCTGTGTTAGTTATATTATATTTAAACGACATTTGACCAGATCATTCGGTCAATGTTTTTGTACCAATTTAAAAGCAGCATATGTTTACAAATTGACTGTGTGGCTATTTAAATGATGAATCTGAAAATAGGTTGTGTTTTATGGTTACTGTTGGTTAGTGAACAGACAATTATGCACATGTAAAACATGTGGTTTTCCATTAAAGTACTATACACATGTTAATGAACGTGTTTACAGAATACAATTCTATATACATTTAAAATGTCTATGAAAGGGTTGAACGGTGTAGCCAGGATAATTTAAACACATACATTCAATTTGTATATGTTAACAAGCTCTCAGCTAGGTGCAATATAGATGTTATAGACCTACAGTTAGTGGTACACAAAGGTTAATAACTGTGTTGTTAAGTTTGTATTTGATGAAAATTTGGAAAGCCTGCACTTTCAGGCTATTGCTATTGTGTGTTATTCAATTCAGTGTTAGCTCATTAAGTGCTTAGTTGAGACAAACTTTTTTAATGATGTAATCTTCTGCATAAAATACTGTCAAACATTCACAAATTTTTACAAAGAAAAGGCTTCAAATCATGGAATAATTTACATGCATTTGATCTTATACAACTCATGAATATTAAACACTTTTGCAACTCTTAGAAGAAACGTACATCATAACATTATGAATTACGCATATACTATACTGTTTTCCAACATTAATCCTCGGTTTGAACTCTTAAGCATGGAACCATGGCCTGCAATGGCTAAAACACCTCCTCCTTTGGGCAAATAAACACTCAGCAAACACCTTAGCATTCTTGCAGAACATTGTGGGACTTTAATGTATTATGCAAAGAGTGTTTTGGCAGCGAAAAGGTGAACAAGGTATCAGCCTTCTGTCACTAGCCATTTAATTCCTGTATGATTTGTGCCATATGCCCTTTAAAGCTCAAGTGGCCATTAAGCATGCATGTCAAATATTAACCATCGTACCTTCACCCATTTACCATCTGTCTGGGTGTAAAAATAGAGAAACTGTTTGGGTTTCACTTGACTTTGGAAACAAAAGGTTGTTTGATGAAATTCAAATCAGTTGGAAAGTCTACGCAACACATCCTCCAAAAAAAAAAAAGACAGAAATATTAATATTATTCTCTACACTTTTTCCGTCCACTGGAATTCACACACAATTGACAATGACATACTTTCTTTTGTCTGGTTCACCGCATGCTCGACATTGAATCTTTTGGAAAACCTGCCAATTATCAGTGATCAGCCTAATGCTGGGCTGTGAATGGTGAAGTAATGAGCCGCTGAAAACAGTGGTTGGCAGGCTGCAGGAGGCAGGCCCTGGATGGGCCGAGAAGCCTAAAGGTCACCCATTCTCCTACAACATTGAGCTAGAGCCCAACCGAATCCCAACGCAATTATTAGTTGTATTATTTTCTATTTACATTTTATAATATAATGTGGACGAGCTCTTGTCTAAATGTGGCGTTGGTGTGGTGGGTAAACTGAAATTGACAGTGGGCTGCACTTTGTGTTTGTTTGAGTGACTTGGGTCCTGAATCTCCCACCACTGTCGGATACAGACAGCTGTCTGTGTCCGACGACGAGGGGATATTCAGACCCCATGGTCTCATTGATTTGGGACGGCGTCCACAATTGTTGGGCCACCCACTTGACTGCTTCGAATATCATTGTTGACTGAGTGGGTTAAATGACTTCTGTGCAAGCAAAGCAAGGAGAGCGAGATGTCATTTGGCAGCATCGGCTTCATTGAGAAAACAAATAATGGAGGAGGGTGTGATGGATGGGTGTAAATGTGAAGAGGTGAGACAGTAAAAAGTAAAAAAATACAGTAAAAATAGGACATGGTACAATACGCCTGTCAGGTAGCATTGCAAACATTGTTTCGTGCTGGAATGATGCGCTTTGATGGAGAAATGAGAAAATATTTTAGCTGGTTATGTTGACTTGGAGCTTCTGTGTAGGCAGAGTATATTTAGTTAAGAATATGTGATAATTATCTCAAATTCATGGACAATTCTCTCGTTCAAGACTAAAACATCTCTTGTATGTGGGACCACTCAAATGTTTTTCTCTTAAATTACATGAATATTCACAAAATGATTAGGAATTATGTCTAAATATTGCATTACAGATTGTTACTTTTAGGTAGACTGGAATGGTTGTGAATCTTGAATGCCTATCTGATTTGGCTACACCGTTTCAAGTTTTACCCTTCCAAAATGTCACATGCTACTCTTATATTATTCACCCAGTTTTTAAATATGTAACAGCTCTGGCAGCTAGCCAGCTTCTAGTTACTTCTGGGCTTCACAAAATCTGCACTCTTCTCGACGCATAATCAATGTGCGGTTAAATTACACAAACCTGTCTGTCTTTTGAGAGATCAACTGAAGAGCCTATTAACCTGCAACTTAAGGAGGCTATTTGTATTTCAACAACATACTTGAGGTTGACTGGTAGCAGACATTATCACGTTAAGCAATACTCAAAATCAAGAAGACCATAATCTCATAACATAACCATCATCTGTTTTCAAACAACGGCAAGCAACTACAACCACAAACCGAAGATCAAACCAAAGGGTATGTCGGGGCGGGGGGAGGGGGGGGGGGCGGCGGATTATGAATGATTATGTTATTCTGAAATCCGTCGTCAATACTCCTGGGCTAATTTCGTGGGCGTCGTTCCTCAGCTGGCTTGATGTGGCTGCACTACGTTCTGCTAGATCAACAACCCTCTCCTGACACTTGAGTGTGTCGACGTCTCAGAGCAGCACGCCTGTCAACCCCTGAGCACCGCCAAGTCTAATCCCGAGCGGTATTTAGCGTTTCGCCTAAGCGTCGCTGTAATACCCTTGCGCTTGGGCCGCATCAAGCTAATAATGGCCGCCTGATGATAATTAATAACGAGCTACCGGCGACGCGTTCATGCACACCGTCTCCGCCGCACCCCCGTGGCAACCGAGACGAGTCGGCAAGGCGACGGCCATCGTCACAGCGAAGAAGAAGAAGAATAGGAGCACACTGGGAATACACGCAGCATTCAGGCCTCATCAGGTGTGTGGCTGATCTGATAATACGGAGGGAGAGAGCGAAGGCGTATGAGGCGCATCAGAGGATGTCTCCGTAATGATGTGATATGAGCTGGGGGAGGAGGAGCTGGGCACCCTCTCAGGAGACGGAGCAAGCCATTAGCCACTGCTCTAGTGACAAGGAGGTGAACAAAAATCTATTACTATTGAACAGTTCATAAATGTTGGGGCGATTTTTTTGTGAGTTTTTGCGAGTGTCGTAAGAGTATGCCCAGGGGGGTCGGATCTGCAGGTCGCTGTTGGTGGCGGCTGATGTAGAAGAAACAAAAGCATTATGCTCTCACTGCTTAGGCAGAACAAGGGCTAGAGAGGGCTCCCGGATCAAAGGCATACGTTCATCACTTTGGAGGTCTATGTAGTGAAGTATTAATGCACTGTGTTATGCAACACAGTGCATATTTGAGTGGAGAACTAATCAAAAAGTGAGCACACTCATTTCGGAACCAGGGCCATGCCGTTGGAAGAGTCTCTGGGGGTGACATGACAGAGTCCTAACAATAAATAGTATGTTTCCTGGGGGTGCTCACTAAAACGTGTTCTGACAGCTGTCTCCACCTACAAGGTTAACTGGCGGAAGTCTGTTCCCTCACAACTTGGGTCTGACAGCAGCCGTTTTTTTTTGTGTCCCAAATTAAAAATGTTTTTTCAATAGCTTAGGACACCCTCCTTTGAATTAATTAAGAGCTTATTTTTCGAAGACCAAATACTTTAATCCAGCTTCCTGATGCCAAGTTACCTGGCTTCTTTAAGTTTTGATTGTCCAACTGATTGTAAAACAGTTTATTGATTTGATATTTGCAGCTATGGCCTCAACACAGATTTACTTCCAGTCGTCCAAGAAGCCGTGCTTAACCTTCAACAACACTTTATCTGCCGCTGTGCTCCGTCATAAAGAAAAGCAATAACTAAGTGCTGACATACTGGCCTGACAGAGGATTGGCTTGCCAAAAAACATTTCCCAAATATATTAAGAAGTTTGAGAGCACACAAAACATATCTTTTTTCAATGTTTATTAAAGTTTTGTGATTCTCCAGAGCGTTTTGATAACTCCAAATAACTCTTAAAAAATAAATAAAAATGTTATCCTCAAATCCCAAACATATACTGTATCTCTTAAAAAAAAACATACTGCCCACACAGCACCAGGTTCCTCGCATGTTTGGAAACTGATTGAGGGAGACGCACTGGGAATGACCGACAGCTACAAGCAAGTGCCGGTTATACTCCAACACACCCATTTGTAGCATTGGTTGCCGACAAAATGAAAAATGATCACAACAGCAAGTGGCGGGCCTGAGGCGCTGGCTCCAGTGCAAGGAATGATGGAGGGTCTGATGCAGGGAGAAAGACCCCACACCACCTCCAGAGTTCCCTGTGCCTATTGAACCTCTCTTTGGCCGCGATGGGTAGAAAAGTCTATTAAGCTTTTGAGACCAATACCACTATGGACTGGTCGGTGGGATAAACATGATGTTATTCTTCCCATTAGTCCAACCGATATGATCCTTCAAAGACATTGCACAAGTGAGGACAGAACATTATGAATGTACTCATTTCGCTTAACAAGAATTAGGCTAGATTAGCGCTTAACTGTTGGATTTGTCATTATTCTCTAGTTATTGCACTAGCTCAATCCATTACGGATATTGACATTGCTCTTCAGGGCTAACCACAGACAAAAAGGATCACAAGGTGATCTAACACTAATCACATCATGTGGTCTTTGTGTTTGCATATCAATGTGTGTTAAGCCATGGATATGATCACAAAGCTGTTTTCTTGCTGCCATCCATTTCTAATAAAATATGCTTTCCTATACTATTATATTGAGGCTCAATACATTTATATATTGCATATTATTTGGTTAAGATCTGCATTTCATAATTCAATGGGCACGGTTTGCAGGAGATATTTTTGATTTGAGTATTGAATGACTCTTGCTGAGCTGAGTTTAGAAAAGATATCACACTAATTGCACTGATCAAATAATGAAGTAAAGCTCTGGCCTTTATGTGTTTCAATCGTGTCAGTAAAACATTGAACTTGTCCCACATTTCAATCAAGTGGAAACATTGCCATCAGCAAACTATTAAAATAATTATCGACTAAACTTCCAGTTGGTCATAACATAAATCAGAACACGTCTAACCAGACAAACTGATGCTTCCGGTGCAAATACACGAGTTCTGTCTAGCAGTACTGCACAGAGTGGAAAATTAGGATTGTAAATTAGTGCTGATGTGTTTACTGCAAGTCGCACATAATCACCTTCAAATCCCATACCTTGATCTAAAAGTTAAATACGTTACAGAGGGTGGACTTCCAGTGGGGGGGAGGGGTCCCAGGAAGTCAAAGGTATCATTCTTCTCGACGGCCCCTCTCTGGTCTCATACATCCATGGTCCATCTCATTTAGCCTCCGTTTTTTTTTCTCCAGATTTATAATTACATCCACGTGTCTTCGCCCCCCGCACGTGACTCTCGATTAATCGATAGGCCGAGCACCATTGATCTCTCCTCGCACGCATTGGACATGATACTGATACACACAAGACACTCCCTTCTGAGCCCCCGGGTCAGACATCGACAGGCTTAGAGTAATCCCCCCGCAGCACCGCCCCGCGCCAACCCCTTCACCCACACCCACCGACGACGCACCCGCACCCGCATACACCCACAACAAGTAGCACCTCCAGCCCTAAGCCCTCGCTGCCCATTTAGAGCACTACATGCCTTCCCTGTTCCGACATATGAACGTACCTAACAGATCTAGTTCATCTAGATGTATGACGGCTGCTTCCATTGGCTTTAATGAGGAGATAAGATGTCAACTGTAAGGATCAAATACTACGGAGACAATTTGCCACTGAGCCTGACAAATAGACAGTAAAGTACATCAACTTACAGCTACACTGATTTGCCTTGATGTAAAAGGACTGCACGGATGCATACAGAAAGTCAACGAAATTCTTAAATGCAGTTTACATCTCAAACAGAACTCGCTTGTTTCAACTTCACAACGTCACTTCACTTCAAAATGGCTCAAGGATGATGGGAAGAGCTGATGGAATCATGGATTCATTCAATTCATCAACTCAATTCCATTGAGTGCATTTGATTTAAAGACTTTGTGTGCATATTCTTGCTTGGAGATGACCCACATTTTCCTCCCCAAAAAAGTAAAAAAGAGAAATCTATTCAAAGGAAACGCTCACCCCCCCCCCCCCCC
>JAOPUD010000145.1:11834470-11845308 GCA_027122715.1 Trisopterus minutus | reverse complement strand
CACACACACACACACACACACACACACACACACACACACACACACACACACACACACACACACACACACACAGTGTGATTGAATGTCTTTTTCCAGGTGCATTCATTAGTTTGGGCTATAAATTTGATTTACTTTTCCATAGGGTGGAGCAGATGTACCGGTTGACTTGACTTATCGTTTGTGTCACTTTTGGCTAGAGAGAATTTCATATCATTTCACACATATTTCCTCTCGAGCTGCAGAGCTCCGGGAGTTCCTCCTCGCCGGACAGCGTTGGGCTAACACGTGTGACGGAGGCAGAATAACATACCGTCTATCGTCTGAAATGGGACCCCTCACAACACACAGGGATTGTCAATTTGGCTGGACCCGCAGACAACCAGATTTATCCCTGGATACAGCTGTCCGTCATCCGTCCCATCAGTTTGGACTTATCCTTCATCCATCTGCATTACTACGGACCGTGTCTGATAACCTGCCGGAGGCCTGGCACTTCCGTTTCCACGACGATGGGGGAAATTGACAGCAGGTGTGAGACGTTGTGCAGGTCAAGATTTATTAACCAGAATATCTATCTAATAACAGCGTGCGGTTGGACATGTGTGACATTTGGTACTCGTTAAAAAAAAATCCAATACAAGGGCATATCACGGCTGTATACAATTATGAGGCCATCCATATCTACACTGGTCATGAAACCGTCTGTTCTTATAAGCCAATAAGCCAATGTTATAAGCCGATGATAGGGAAAGTAGTAAAAAGGCAGCTAGCGCTGTCTGTGCTAGTTTTAAGAAATCTGTCGGTCACGGTCTGTAAACGACTAGAATCTGATTGCAGACATTCACAGTAGATTCAGGTGAAAAATCCCCCGTTTCTGTCAACCAAATATAATGCTGATTCAATAATTGGATGCACTGATGGTGCCTTCATGTGATATGGAAATTAGGGTAAATACCAAAAGCCGACATGGAAATTGCACATGAATGCCCCCTCACGGCGTAGTTTCCACTGGAGAGCTTGTAGAATACTTTGATACACCAGTTGCCGAGACGAGATAACCTTTGCCCTTTTCAACAGTTACAGGTCAGGATCTCGGGGTCCTCCATGTTTCATTTTACTACGACAACAAAAGCACTTGAACACAACGCACTTGTAATTTCCAGTACACAAATGGAAAGGATCATATTTTCCATAGCACATGAAGGCACAATAATACTAGCAACACGTGATGGTAATCAGCCGATGGCAGATTGATGACGTGCTGTCATGTTCAGTCAACAGAACAATTAATGTTTGTCCTGCATTTAACAGAATTCCTCTTTAAATTGCCCTGACTCTCAATAATGGTAGGCGACACTTAACCATAGATAAAGCCAGTTTCATTGATCTCGGTTTTAGTATGCAATAACAAGCCTGCATCGTTTGCATTTAAATAGCAGACCTACACTATTCATTATTCATCCCCATGTTAGTTGCAACGAATGAATTATCTGAAGGACAACGCATCTCCCACTGATTCCTTCAGCTCTATGTGCAACTAAATAATGCTGCTCCGCTGCTTCAATGGAAGATGAGCAGATGCCAAAATAGTGTTGTCTTGTCTTGTGAGTGAAGCCTTTGACAGAGCTCCCTTTATGGGCAGGGATTTCACGAAGCGTCGATGTGTTACGGGAGCACTCTTCCGTTCGATTTGCAAAGTTATAGCATAGGCAGTCTATATTAATCAATGACAAACGGTATATGCTGCCTTTGCATACTGGTTATTTGTGTTGTTGGATATTCAACATGTTGTTTAGGCTCAATTGATTCATGGAAAAGTGTTTACACAAGATAACAGGAAGTCCCTGTTATCGGAATCGGATGGGCTGATCACACATTAAAATAATCTGTGATCGGAAACAGCCTCAGACAAATCTGATGGGTGAATCCCTAATTGCTATTCTATTACCCCAAAATGCCTGGTAGTATAATACAGTATTTTTGTATGGGTTTGTTATGAATGAAACTAGAATGGGGGGAATAAGGGATTTGCAGCAGCTGCTTCCACTCCTTGGCGGAAGAGAGCCTAGTAGTTCATGGCACATTGGATATTTGTCTCACCTACTTATACAAGTTGATTATTTCGACGGTTAAGCGTAAACCCAGGTGTTTTGCAGAGACGTTTTTACAGTTTTAATAATGGATGTCGCCCAACCCTTATTAGTGTATAATTAGCAATATAATCTAATTCTCACACCTTCTGCAATTAAAATAAATACGTCCAAAACTGACCATCACGAGAGAAATAAAACAAAAAAAATAAAAAGAATCACACACGGTTTTAATGAGAAGTAACACCTAAACTGAAGTAAATACAGATCTGAGTGTGATAACGAACCAGGCCTCATACGGTATGTGGCAGGCGTAATTAACAGCCTCCTTGATGAAGCTTGGATGAGCTTCTGTCTTTGTCAGCCCTTTTTGACCCAGATGGGTTCTGTACCGTGTCAGGTCTGTTCTTCTCTGTTCATGTGCAACTTTACAACAAATTAGGCTTAAGAAGAAAACCAAAAGAGGAAATGCGTCATGTACCGCTGCTCTCAATGTGAGCCAACCACAATTCCCTCTGCTGTGGTCAGAGATTCGCAACCAACAGAAGAAAGCACATTTCTCAGATTGTGTTACAGTATATCTGACAACTCTCAATAATTCCACACAACTCCTCACTACACTTCTCGAGTTTAGTTAAATAATGCTAAAACAATAAGAAGTGGTATTCCCTTTGGGGGAAAAAATTATGGTACTTGACAAAAACAGACTTTGTAAAGTTAGCCAAATAAGCAACAAAGTTGTTATAATGGTGCTGACATAATGCACGTGGGAATACAGATTGAAATGACAGACGCTGCACCATACACAGAGACACAGTTTATAACTTATTAAAAGAATGACCACCAGCCGATGCACATGGGCTCCTGCAACTGCAAGCATGCTCCTAACCCACAACAAACCGACAGCTCCTGACACCTCACAACGCAACTAAATAATTTTGTGAACACCACTAATTGCCAGAAAACTCCCAGAACCACCATTAGTTTCACTCACACACACACACACACACACAATGTGACATAACTAAAATAAATGCCAATGATGCTGTCCTTGTATTTGTGGTCGGAGAATGTATGGCACCAATGTGGCATGCAACTGGAGGCTTTTAAGACAAACATGTCCAATTAAGCTTTTTTCAGTTCAACGTAAAGCTTTCTTCACATGGCCAGCCAGGTATGGGTGTGTAGCAATCTGAAACGAGTGATCTAAGTAGAATAAAACAAAGCTGGGGTAACTGAAAATGTCACATGTAACATGTAACAATAATGATTGCCTTTCATGATTAGAAATGGTGTACTAGAGACTTTTTTTTTAAATCTTTTTTTGGGGCTCCCTGTAGTCCAAATAAGAAATAAAAGTTCACTACCTTTTACAGGTTAAAAAATATACTAGTTGACGTTCTAACTGTGTGCTACTATCCCATTTTCTCAGTCCCCAATGTCAAGCTCTGAACAGCAATGATCATCATTATTTCTAGAATGTTCTAAGGGCCACTGTGTTTGCTTATATGGGTAGTGAACGCAGTTAAGACCTTGAAGCTGGAGACCTATTTTTTTCTATTGCTCTTTGTTCCAGTTACATGTGGCTTGACACGGCCACATTAATATGGGTCTAGGTGGATCTTAATCAGGTCTGTATAGCTGGTTGGATCTAATCAAAGGCCTCATACCTCAGGTGATAGGGGCTTCATTCATCAGTAAGCAATGATCTAATCATTCACTGTTCATTTACTAGTATTTTTTTTATCATTAGGAGACTCTTATCTTATATCTATAAATACATTTTTCATTAAAAATGTTTGAGTGGGGAAGTGTTAGGCAAGGATACCTACAGGTCGGCTGTAGATATCACGGATCAAACCCAGAATCTACTGTGTCGGATTCCATCGCCTAAGCCACTAAACTGTCCTCCTTCTCCATAAGCATTAACGACAGCAAAAATAAGCACCAATTTTAATAATTGAAAGAAACATGTTCCATGGAAATTCCAATGCAGTAGTGATGATGGTGGTGGGTCAGAGTCCAGGTTAAAATATTCCCCACAGTCAAAGCCCCCCTTGAAGTTTCTTCATCTTTCTCTTTCCTACACACACACACATTCAACATTCAGTAGCCGCCCACTCATATGAGGAGACAGTTGCTCACAGGGAGTAGCTATCTAACGGTGACTTGGAGGAGGGCAGCATGGTGCAAACCAGCCTTTCCTGCTGTCACGTTCCCACTGCACTCCCGGGTTGAAAGGACCGGTACACTGTTGTCTTGTCTTTCCTTTTTTGTTTTCGGTTGTTTTCCATCTAGAAGGGTTTCTTTGTTTATCATTCTAAGTAGGACCTCAATATGATTTATTTGTAATCCAACTTTCATTTTATTACCCACATTATTTGTGTTGTCCTGTATCCTGCTGTCATAGCCCCATAATGAAAACCATTACTGTATGTAGTAAAAACCATGCTTTTGGCTGTTGGTGTACATTGTGTTAGAATTGAAGAAGTATATAAACTATCAGGGATACAATGAAAAATGATTCATTGTATATATGATTCACCGATTACTCTCAATACCATTCTCCTTTTTGGGTCGGGTTCACTTTGCATCATATTACACCACCGTTATGGTTCATAAAGTATAGGCTTGCCATAAAAGCCCACGCAACGGAAAGACTATTCTAGATTCTGCCCTATTATTCTCAGAACTTCATCTAAGTAGGTGTTACTTTCCAGCGGTATAATTCTGTCGGACTCAAAGAGTAAGCGCCGTTGTTCTTTTATGGTGTTGTCACGGCCCTACAGCTCAATGCCGGAGTCTCTTTCAGCCATGATGCTCCCGCCTTAATTACTCCTTGAAGTTATATTAAGCACTTTAGTCTCCAACAGCAGGATTGCATCACGTGCAGTAGGGGAACAGGCGTTGTTCAAACTGTGCCGATGGTGTGTTGATGCATATTTTGGATGTCTCTTACCCCTCGCGATTGGGTCCACGACTGTGCCAGCCGCCTGGGTTAAAATAAACGATGTATTAAACCTTGTTATTTTGATGAGCAAACCTGTAGCATAAAAGTATCCACGCGTGTGGCTGACGTTAACATTTAGTTGATCAAAACATTTTGTAATAAGTAATATCTAACATATATCTGTAATGCTATGCAAATGTCCATATTATATATTTGTTGAAATGGCGCCCTTACTGGACTACTAACTGTGTACCGTATCAGTGCTCACTGCTCCTTAGAGTATAAAAAACAGGATTTAAAGTCTGGGAAAGCTTCATTAGGTTTTTCTAGCTCCAAAATCGCTTCAAAATAACAGCCAAATCTTCTCATTAGTACTGTACTTAATCTACCCAGCAAACAGCACCGCCTGTGATTCATTGTTGTCCGAAGAACAGACTAAATCAATTCACAGAGCCATGCCAAAGGTTGGTGCTTCACTGTTCCAACTGGACAAATTGTGTTCACAGGAGAGATAATAGTTTGGCAGATGGTCAGTTTGAAGGGGTTTTAAAACAGAACAGTCAATAATTATTCAGCAAGTATGCTTTTCCTGCAGTAAAATTATGTATTTTTGTAAATGCAATTCTTCAGCTGCACAATCCATATGTTCCAATTATTATTTATACACAGATATGCTCATAAATGTCTGAAAACAAAGTATTCAATGTCTTACAGATTATGCAGAAGAGAGACATATTCTATGACTCAGTATGTGCTTTTTCAGTATTGATTTGGGATTGTCAGTTGAAAGTGAAATATTCATCCCGTGCCACATAGCTGATGGGTCTCAATGGACACAGGCATCCATTAAACCACTGATGTAAGAAAACACATCCCTCACTTCTCACTTCACACAGACATCACACCATCAAAGCATCACAGCTGCACAGCTGAACGCCCCAAAAAATAAAAAGGTACAGCAAAGTGTTCCACGCTCACAGTCGTGCGTTGGGGGGGGGTGTATTTCACATAGCCTGGAGTCTAACAAAGCCAAACTCATTCTCCCCCATAATTAATAACCAGACAGTAACATGTAATAGAACGACTATCTCTTGTACCCTCCAATCTCGCAGGTGACAAAATCCAAGACGATTTCTATAGAGGCCTTGTACGCCATTCAAATTCCTCCTATTCCGCGTAATGGCTTACCATTGTGCAATAATGTCAGAGGAAAAAGTGCAGCTGACACACAGCAACCCGCCCACCCATGCAGATGTCTGTTATTTATCATTGTACTGTGCTGCTGTGTAGCGAGGGTACATCGCTCAATTGTTGTGTTATGATTGCTATTCCTTGATGTGTGAGAGAAAAAATAAATACTTTGGCGTGACCAGAAATGCCACTTTTAGACATTTGCTTGATAAACAATATCAACCAGTGTTTAAAAGAAATGAGGAAAAAACCACGCAAGCCATTTCTGCTTGTGCAGATGCCCATTCAGTCCTCTCCTCTGGGCCTAAGGGACTGGTTTTATTTCCTTCTTCGGGGCCCACTTAAGGATTGGATTATGGGCTGCCCTTGAGTGAGGTCGCTGTCGAACTGTGAGCTACAATCTGTCGAGCATCCAGCCTGAGACTCGTAGCAGATTGTCTTCTTTTTCATTCTTGTATTGGTAACGCAGGCAAAAAAACAACATGTTTGTCGGCTATCATAGCACATCCGTAACACACTGTTGGTGAAATAAAAAAAACTACTATATGGAGCGCTACACAAACTGTCCCAGCGAGCACATCCACAAGACAGACAAGAGTAAGAGAAGGAGGGAAGAAATCCAACTGCAGAAGCTGGAGAAGGCGATGACCCAGAAGACGAGAGGGGCGGCTGCTCTTCCCAGTACGGGCCCTCATTTCACCGCTGCCAGTCAGCCCCCTGCCACCTGCCTGTGAACTGATCCTCTGGCCAATCCAAGATGCACTCAACCGTGCAGTATGTGTTAATACCAGGGTTTTTGTGAGGGGGGAGGCCACATCTGTTTTGCAGTTACAGGTAGAAGTGAGACATGGTTTTGAAGGCTCCTTATGTGGGCCTGAAAATGATGTGCTGATGTGCTCACCGTCATCGGGCTACCGCCATGTTTTCTCTTCTATTTATGCTGTCATGTGTCAGAGGTGAGGAACAGGGCCCTAGACAGCTTTCTAGGAGCTTTCCTGGCTAAGATTGATGATGGTGGGCTGCCTTGAGTCAGGACTGAGACCAGCCCACCTTGTGTCTTTTAGTACGGGCACACATCAGTTTCCACCATTTTCAATCAGGAATGCAATGGCGGATTAAATGACAGAGGTGATTTCCGTCCAGTCAGTACATGTTTTGGGCCCCAACTTATTCCATCGATTCAATGTGTATATATTTCTATACACACCACTCAGCAGCAAATCTGTGTTGCTGTCCTGGTTAAACAAATAAAGCAAAGGCTTTACTTTTAATTACATATTATGGGTAAAGGGCCTGAGAATATCACTTTCTAAGCAATCTGTGGTAGAAATGATAAGCATTTTCAGTAAGTGGCTTCCAAAGCTTCAAAATGTCAGTACAGGCCTCAACAATTTAAATGGAGACCCATGCCAAAGGAATGGGTTTTCTGTTGTGAAAAGCCATTCTGGTGGCTGCTTCCCTTGGTGAAGGAAACGTCGAGTGTTGTTTCTCTTTGCTTATAATCACCAGGAACATGACAGTTTGACCATTGATAACGGTGTTAACCATTTGGAAGGGAAGGCTACCATCAGTCAACCAACCAATCAATTGAGAAAGCAAGCAACTGACCAATTAACCAAATTCCCTGAACGTAAAAAGACAGCACAGTCATATAAAGATGTGGACCGATATGTGTATAGATATATATACACTGTATCTATATATTTTTTCGAGTTATAATTTCTAACTCAAATGAGCATATGAAATAATGTAATAATGTGAAATGTGCACTTAAAAATCTGGAAAGGATTCAAAATGAGTTTTGCAATGTATCCTGGGAGAAATCTTCCCCTTCTATAAGGAATACTCAGGACATCCTAAATGTCCAATCCAATCCTGTTACCCGGTATATTTTAGGGAGAAAAATATGGGAGCAGTCAATAAGTTATTAAGATAAATAGCAAAATAAATTGCTACCTCCTCATTTTATTGCTCTTTGGGTGGTAATAATAATAGCATTTCAGTCTCATTTCACTTATTGTCATCGATATCCATCCCTAATATTATCATTCTTCATTGACTATTGAAACCGCTCAGTTGATTATTAAAGTTTTTTAAGTTGCCATAAACTTTAACTTCAGCTTTCACCTAGTGTCCTTGTATGCCCTGCACGTGGGCAAGTCCATCATTTTCAAACTCGTGGGTCTACCTCCTGGTTAAGTTACTTCAGATGGTAATTAACAATGATGATTAAAATAGTCTGGTTGGGCCAAAGCTGACAAGACGAAATCAAACAAATCAGCTTAAACACTTGTGATTGCCTAATTAAAAATATAGATAAAAGTAGTGGTTTAAAACTGGAAACTAGCAGATGGAGAAGAAATAATACCTGACAGGAACTCAACGACACAAACACACACACACACACACACACACACATTCATGGACCCCAACACATGTACGTATTTGTGCACTCGCCGAAACACACACAAACACACACTGTGTATTGAACATTAGCATTGAGTAAAGGAAAAGACAACTGATGTGAGTGATGTGATTGTCAGTCACGTTAAAACAATTATTGTTTTCAAAGGGATCACATTTACACATCACTTGATGTTCTTGGGTTGCTTTGGGAATTACAAATACATTCATCGGATCATTTGTTATTTGCACACTTTGCATCTCATTGTTGGGCAGATTATCGCTCAAAACCTCAGTTGCTGCTCCTTAGGGATGGAAAACGATTCCTGCTTGCTATCTCCGTTTTTTTTCTCCATGATGAACCATCTCATTCTCCCGCAAAATCATTTATGTTGATTAACAAATACGACTTCCAGAATGGTAATGACGCATCAGATCACACTTGGTGGTCTTTGGCAGACAAGACCGGCAGACAAAATGGTGGGCCTCTCACTCCCCCACCCAGACCCATGACTACATGCATCTCACTGCGATTGCAGTGAAGGAGTATCTACTGTAGGTGTTAAGTTCAGATTTGTTTTTTACCCTCATTGAGTTTTATTATCAACGTGTCCATTACACGCAGTTCATTAGCGTAGCCCGCAGGCTTGCTTATGGGGTTGCAGGGAGTGATTATAGATAAAGTGCTGAGTGAATGCGGTGAATCACGCATGCAGGTTTTAAATGCTACTGAGACACAGATACACTTAGCTTGGCTGTTTATTCTATACATACACTATTCATGTCTAGGGAATACACCTTTACTTCAGCAATGAACACCCGATGTCTACTGCTTTATACACAATGTTTCTATGTGGATTAGAAAAACATAATCAGTTATGAAGCAGGATCTCAAAAGATAACATTCAGGCTATTTTTGGCTTAATTAAAATGAATTTACTTTTGTTCCCTTTCTCGTTCCATAAAAAGATTTAGGTTGCTAACTGTTAACAGACAAAAAAGCCAAATTGACCAGGAAACAATCTTCACCAATACCTGTCCTCAGCAGCTTCTCATACCCAACGCTCATTGCCTGTTCTGTATACTCGTAAACCAAGTTGTTATTGTAAACTCAAAAATACAACTTACATTGGGTTTCACAGCTGTTAGGCTGCTTTTATTATATTCAAGCAAAATGTATCTTCTATGCTACTTTCTGATATTGAGGTGGAAACTTGCCAATGGTTGAATAATGATCGAAGATAAGCCAAAAATGCTTAAGAGTCTTTACAGCCTAAGCGATGACTAAAGACACATTTTATCTCAAGAGGTCTTCTGGAGAGGAGGGAATGTGATGCAGGAGTGAACTGCAACGCCTCACTTTGTTTCAAGGAGTTCCCTTGGTAATTGAATAGACAAAAAACTTCAATGTGTTGAGTCATCTTTTATTTATAGAATAAAAGCCCCCCAACCCCCCCCCCCTTTTCTAATTGAAAGGCATCTCTTTTACTAACTGCTAGACACCAAGCAAGGTGCCAGCCGCTAAGACTTGCAGCCAAGATTGTATCTTTATGTCCTTCTACACCCATTACCTTTTATGAAGGCAGATGCTGCGGGAACAGAGCACGACGTAGCGTAACTTAGCCGTACTTGCTGTCACTCTTGCTGCCAGAACTTCCATAACAAAATTGGCGGCTACGGTCACTCCAGGGCTCGGCTAATGAGGAGTTTTCCAGCTGGAACGAGGCCATCTTCCAGTGACCGTCCTCCCGGTTTATTCTGAAGGCCATTAATCCATCAATAAATACAGGCAGCTCATACTGATCAGACCGAGTGACCACTGTACATCCACAAATGCTGATTTCCTCAGAGAAATAAAACAAAACCTTGCAGCGACTTTCACTCCAGCATCAACAACACATTTAAGTTAACACAGTTAAGATGCTGAAAAGCACCTCCGCAAATACACGGCAGTTAAAAATGAACTATCGTTTCCAGCACTTCCACTCTCCACCTCTATTGCCTGTTACATACTCTCTGCCTCTATTGCCTGTTGCATACTCTCTGCCTCTATTGCCTGTTACATACTCTCCTCCTCTATTGCCTGTTACATACTCTCTGCCTCTATTGCCTGTTACATACTCTCTGCCTCTATTGCCTGTTACATACTCTCTGCCTCTATTGCCTGTTACATACTCTCTGCCTCTATTGCCTGTTACATACTC
>JAOPUD010000145.1:11810858-11832166 GCA_027122715.1 Trisopterus minutus | reverse complement strand
AAATATGAGGAGCATGAGAAAAAAGGGAATTATATAATTCTAGATAATATACTACTAATGTGTGGTTTGCATTACTATGAAGAGTGAACCAAAATGAAATATTCAATATTAGTTTAACTTCAACTGATGGTTCGACCCTCGGCAGAGAAAGTAGGAAGGGAAAAAGGGAATACATTGTATCAAGTGGCAAGGCGGTGCCTGTACCTCTAGAGGGGCAAACAACCGAAGAAACTAATAATATATTATTTTCTTCAGGGCTGTGTGAGTATGTGCAATTATAATTACCTCTGTATTTCTTATCTCTTTCACATAGAGAGCTTGCAGTTTTCTGCATAACACATTGGAATTAAACTGTTAACATATGAAAGATTTAGTGAATTAATTTCCATTAAAAATAAATCCCAAAAATACATTTCAGGTTACACCTAAAAAGTGCCACAATTTTAAATACATAAACCGAGATGATATAAAAATTCATGTTCAGTATCTAAGGTTGCATAACATCTGACAGAACTGAATGACATATATGTCTTTTGTCTAAGGATAAAAGGATGCAACTATAGATCTCATACATGATATGGGTGGGACATTGATATCAATTCAAATGACAACTGAGATGGAACCAATGGACACACAAATTATGCTTCAACTTGTCAATTAAATTTAGTGCATTTAGTGTGTTTTAAATCTCAATATTAATAAACATTTTTATTGTTTTTTTTTGTAGAAATATGGCCCATACCAGCTATGACTTATAGACAATATAAACACGAGTATGCACACAGACGAACACATAAAAGTCACGCAAACAGAAAGCAATATATGACAATGCTGTCTTAAAGTTTAGACACTGTGCTACAACATAACAACTCAAGCTTTGCAAACCTAATGATGCAGAGTCTAGCCATTTTTTAAGTCGAGAACAGTGGAGGCACTGATCCAGATTGGCATGGCTCATTTAATGCAAGGCATCAGGCTGGCTTTAAAGCTGGAATACTTTCTCTAAAGTAAGCCGTAGAGCACCCATATCAACACCCATGAAGGTGACCATGCCCTTGTATCCGAGCTAATTTTACCAGATCACAACTTTGCTGTTCTATTTAATTTTGTCCGGTAAAATGTGCCACCTGTGAGGCGGACAAATTAGTTCACTGCCCTTTTTTAGACAAACAATATCATTGACATTGAATGCCCTCAGAACATTGTATATACCACTTCTTCAGTAGCAAGTCAAATTCAATAAATACATACATCAACATATTTTGAAAGCATTTCATACATCACTGAATAAGCATGCTATATTTAGCGTTTTTCAAGCACACAAGACAATTAATTCTAGCGATGAATACAAGATGGTGTTGATTCATTGTGTGTAGGCCCTGAGCTGTATTATTTCAGTTTTTTGTGCCTGACAATGTTCAGCTGGTCTGGAATTTGTCAAAATAAGCGTCCAGAATGGAAAAGCCTGTGGCATCAGATTCCAATGGAAATCCATCCCAGTTGGGCTGACTCTGACAATGATTTCAGCTGACAACAGCAAGCAGAAGATGACAACTAAAATCTGTAAGCCTTACTAGGCTTACAAAATGGGCTAAGTGATAGCATATATTAACATGGTTCTTATTTTCCTGTTTGGTTTTCAAGCACAGACACCGTATATTTGTGGAATAGCATAACATCACTAAATCCTAATGTATCGCAATGATACAAAGGAATACGAGTGCATTTTCTTATGAGAAGTGACTGTATAAAGAATCACGGAATTCACACCTAAATTTGTTCCCCCAAGGGCCCTATGAAAAGTTCCAATGGTTTACAGAGTGGCAAATGTGTCAGAGACCTTGGACATCTGTCCTCTTGCAGGACATGTATTGGTGTTGAAAACATATAACCCATTCGTCTGCTACAATAATATAATGGGTTGTGAACTGAGCTGACAGATCTGAAGAGCAGGCACTTCACAACACTTCTCTTTCATCAGGACGACTCATGTATAATTAATAATTAATCAGAGTTCACCGTTGCATCATACAAGAAAGTGTGATGTCTTGAAAAAGAGCAGTTTTGTCTTGGATTGTTGCACTTCTTGATGTCTGGCTTGTTACGCACATTGGACTGTAAACACTAGCCAACAGCAGTGTAATTAAACATGCATGGCCATGATGTCTCTGACCCTCTCTGAAGTCAGAGTCCTGTCGCCCCTCCAGCACAATATATCAAAAGCCAAGGATTAGTCACCATCCGGCATCTCATGGTTGAAACAGCTCTAGCTGTGGACCTCCATTTCATCATTCACAAGACCGTGCAGGTGAATTATTTTTGCAAAGTTGCAAAGATTGGAATTTAACTGGTGTGATAATCGCACCCATCTTCTGTTTAATTTTTTACAGATTACCACCATTTAGAGAGAAGTAAGAGAGTCATTCGTCAATATTATCACCTTCTGTGCCATAAAATAAGGGAATGTGTTCCTTCCTTCCTCCAAGATAATAATAAGGATGGAGGAGAGATACTGAAGTGCAATTTCAGCCTCTGTTGTTGTTGGTGCCTGGATTCCCATTAACAACACGGTTGATCTTCCATCATTCATTTTATTTGAGATAAAAGCCCAAAAAGCCTGTTTAGACATATGTGGCATAACCAAGATGTTCGTTTGCCTTCCTATCGTTGTCTGCGAATGCAGATAAAAAGAGTGCTTTGCTCAGGTGACATGCCAGATGGCTTTGGGTGATGGCTCATTATGAGATTATTTGCAGCTCTGAAAGAATGCATGTTTCAAGCCACGTATCTACAGTACCTGCGAAACGCGCAAAGAAACAGCTGAAAAAACCTGTTTAATATTTTATGAACCGTATAAAAACTAAATATCCCTAAATTAAGGATGCCCATGCTGTATTAAATCAATATATTACAACTTTTGCCAGTGCTAATATCCACTGTGGGTCATTGTTGGCATTAGACTAACTAATGTTGAGGCATGGCAGGTGGTGCAACAATGCTGCACAAACGTTATTATGCCAGAAATAATAATGAAGAAATCTAAGAAAAACAAAGACTTAGATTTTGCAATGTTGTTCTTCTTACCTCCCAAATCAAATAGCTGGGGAAAATTTCAGATTACTTCTGAAGCCTTATTACAAGGGCAATTGCTCTCCCCGCTAGCTTGAGTAATCTTTTTCGTGCCAAACCCATTGTCCCAGCTCTGCCATTTTGCAATCAAGTGCAATTTTGACATGTGTGATTAATAGGCTAGAATCACACATGCAAAATCTCATGCTAAACCCTCACACTGTGTGTGCAAACAAACCAAAGGAACGTGCACACATGCACTTTCTCCATTTCTCTCTCACTGCCCCTTCTCGCACACTCTATTTCTCTCACTCTCGCTCTATTTCTCCCATGCACGGACATACATGCACATATACGAACATACATATACACATATAAATACACACACATGCAGGCACACTAACAGACACACAGAAACACAAAGTGACTAAATGTAATACGAAATGTAGACCCAAACTATTTGACATGAGCATTTCCAACAGCAACAGAAACAACATGACCTTTTCAGATTACCATCACCGTAATCCTAATTGTATGTTGAAATGGAAAAGGCCTGAAAGTGTGTTCGGCAATCTCTCCAATGGTCAGACATGTGACTGCTCCCTACCTCCCTCTCACCAGGTTGCATGTTTGGTGACCGTGAAGGGTGGCTCCCCCCACCCTCTGGAACTCCCTGCTGATTACGAGTTTTAACTCTGGGTCAATTAGCTAGCATGATTTTCTATTGTAAAATGCGTAGAAATGCTATTTGGCCAGATTTATTATTATTGTTGTTATTTTTGTGTACGATTATAACAATATTAATTAATATTATCACTAGAAGTACTAGACCTAGCTGAAGTACAAGCAGTAGTAGGTCGTAGTAAATGTTGTAATAGTATAATGGAAAGTCTTCCATTACTAGCTGTGGCAACAACCCTTCTCTACGAATGTATATTGCAATCTGCTGCAAGCACTTGTCCACAGCATTGTGATCAAGGACATATTTAGAGGAATTACGTCCCATGGTCCAGTTGAGGTTGTTCATCTCTGGAAGGTCACCACTTTGGCAACAGTGAATCATTGCAGAAGCCACACACATAATTTCCCGGCCTCGCTCAGACGATGCCTTTTTCCAATATCTAGTAGTCCACACCTGACAACTGCAATTTAAACAGAATACTTCCAGCAAATTGCACTTCCCAATTGCGCAAGTCAACCGTCTTCATCTGTCACCTGCCACATCTGTTTACAAGTTTTTCTCACTTCCAAATACCAAATAAATTAAAGATTGGGTTCTGTTGAACTGAGACGTTGATAGAGGCCAACCGTGTATCTCTGCAGCTGTAGTGTCTAAGAAAAAGTGATACACATGCATGTCTATTTACCATTTGATGAGTCAAAACTAATTTGATACCCAACTGGTTGTTGTTGTTGGAGAATGTGTACCTCGTCTGGCCAATTCCACCCAATTTGCATGCAAGGTTGTCGCATTTTAGTTCTTCCTATACTGCAACCTGCGCCAGTGCAGCTCACTGTTGCTATGGATCTCCATTTGCAGTCTGTCTTTCCATTAGCTTTAAAGCTCCCGCTGTCTTCGACACATTGATTAAATGTGACTCACTTGCTCTCTAGGTAAGTTGCTTCAAGCAATTCCTGTTCTATTGCACGCAATCTTGCTGCCCTACTACACATTTTCATATTCATATTGTGGTGGTTAAGTTTTTTGTTTTTAGCAGGTCATCGTTGTGCTTGTTTTCCAGCAACCTCTTCGGAATGATTGTGATAATTCCTAATGTGACGTTTTTGTGCTACACAATACATATTCAGATTTGTACTGTTTATTTAGCCAAAAGCAGATATTTTCCCTTCATATTTGTAGCACAACCAAAATAAAATGGAATCAGATTGGTTTGAAAAGAGCAAGGCACGGGGAGTGTGAATATAGCTGGGCTGTATTTTTCTGCTCACATCGTATCCGACTCAAACCGATTCTGAACAGGAAAACACTTAATTATGAATTAAAATCTCTCCAGACATAATTTTGTCCTGATGTGGTCGTGTGCTTTCAGCTCAACCATGATATCACTAAAAGATAAGTACGTAATTGGTAGATTCAAGAATCGAATTTGCCAAGATCCTGTTTTTTGTCAACAAAAAACTACAGGATGTAAAACTACTGTCATTTCTTTCCCAGTAGGAAATTTGCGCCTCTCAACACGGGCCTGAATCAGTCAAAATACAATCAGAAGATAAAGAACAAGGAAGGACACAGGCTGGAGGCTTTGTCCTTCCAAAACAAATAATTGAAAGACTGTTTGGAGACAGAGCAGTGGATACTGCCCATGAAGCCTGATATTCCTCTGGGGATGTTAGCGGATCTTCCTGAGACTATGATTTAAAGAAACACACAAGATGGCCCTAACACATGTCCTAGTTACAGAGATGATTGCATCACAGCCACTGGATATGATGGATGAAGTTAATCTTGAAACAAAGGTGAACCGCCAAACACAGCTTTGAGGAGAAAGACAGAATTGCAAGCCGCCATTTATTTTCTGTGAGATAGAGCTGGACACCTTCAGATTAGCCTTCATGATGTGAAAGAACCTTTCACCAGAAAAAAAGTTTTTGTCTGTTTGGCTCTATACAGCAATGCTTGGCTTTTGCTAGAGGTAAGATGTCTACAAGCCGGATGGGTACAATGTGTATCATTTATCAATGTATTGTAATACTAATGTGGATGACAGCGGAATTGGACGTGTGAAGATTAGTAGGCCATTGTATTATTTGACAAGAATATCAAAAATCCTAATATTCAACAAATAACCTTTAGATTTAGGTCCTGATCATATAGATCCACTGTCCTGTTTGTGTAAATAGGTGCGGTAGCTTGAATGCAGTGACCTTTTCCTACAGAATTCAGTAATGAAGCAGACTGCTAGGCAGTATAGTAATGGAAATGGATAAACTACCATTGGACACAATCAATAAAAAACATCTCCTAATGTGTACATAATGACAGTAATGCAAAGCTAACTGCATGACACATTCATGCATATTCATGTTCATGGCCGGGCTTTTCCATTGATCACTTCAAGCTGCTAGAATGTGCCAGCCCATTTTCTTTAATTGCCATAATAATAGCGTTCCGCATATCCTAGATGCGTTTGCTGGGGCTTAAAATGTTCCATGAAGATTTGTAGACTCATCACCGTGCTAACCTTTAAATACATTTGGGATACTTAAAGAGTCCAAAAATACAGCTTGCAGCACATCTCTTTCTCCTACAGCCACAGTAGAGCGGGGTGAAAACAGAGCGCAAGAACCAACCCCCATTCAATCACAATCTAGTATATGGAGACAGTTGAAGTAATGGGTAGCGTCCGAGAGACGGTGAAAAGTTGGGATACGGGCTCAAACTTTGTTCTGACCTAAGTGGCAGCCGTCAGGTAATGGCATCAATATCTTACATCAATATGGTGGTTCTGTACTTTCTAGTCTATAATAACTCTATTAACCAAGTTTGAGCTTTGTGTAGAACAGCAAACGATAGCAAAGTGCATCTTCTGGGTTGCATTTTCTTTTGGGCATTGTTAAGGATACCAAAACAAATAATGGCAGTTTTCTCTGCCATGTTCCCCTATTAGGGTGGTCTTTTTTATAAAGAAGGGTCCAGGAACTGGCAAGAGGCTAGAGAGAATTAGCAATGATTTGTGTGGTCACAGGAGGCTGGTACTTTGTGTTGACAGATGGTTGGAGACATCTAATTTCAGAAATGAGCTAGATCTGAAGTGGAATAGACACGCAACATAGCCGAAGAGATTTGAAGTGCAGCTTTCTGCTGACAAACACAAGATCAACATATGTGCTAGCACTTAGATGAATAGGCTTCTGTGATGAAACTGCTGTTCCCTCTTTCTATACGAAACTGCAACAAGTCAAAAGACTTGAGGAAATGGGAGTAACTTATAATGCCTTTAGTTTCCCCTTAAATGTCACTCCTTTGTTCTCTCTCAATGCTTTCGACCTGAAAGTTCTTGGTTGCAGATGGACTTGTATTTTGAAAGCGGTGTCTCCTGTGGTATATGAAAGAAGTGCCAGCGCAGCATAAATGTGCAAGTCCTCCAAGGGTATTCTGGTCATTTCTGCAAAGGATGCCCTACTTATCTTACAGCAGAGATCGACCTTCTTAGGATGTGGAGGAAGTGCACATGCAAAGCAAATAGCGGCAAGTACTTTTTTGTTTCATTTCATTTAGTTAAACCTCATGTTGCACACTGTGTTATTATAGAAAAGGTTGTCTAGGTATCAGAACGTTGTTGTGTCGCATGTGTCCTGTTGTCTGATCTGGCTTTGTTTTTCTTGGAAATTCAAGAAAATAATACGAATAAAAGGATATCATTATTTCCATTGTCCATTGTTGTCCATTTAGCTATATACGTACGATTTAACGTGGGCGGAGGAAGAAACAAATTGGAGTAAATAGTTGTGAAGGACTTTAAGAAGAAAAAGTAGGACATTCACAATCAGCGGAGCATGAATTTGCTGGCCGAGGGTGACAGGAAGGTGTTGCCACTGATGAGTATTAATGATATCAGAAAAGTGCAGCCAAACATGCGCAGGGACAGGCGCAAGAACGCTGGCGTTGATGAACGCGGCCGGCCTGCACTGGTGGAGGGGTTCTAGTTGAACAGCACCACAGCACACAGGTTTCTGGATATTAAACATTAATGAGCAGCCCTGTGATTTATGACAACGTGAAGAGGCTGTAACCCAACTGGTGCAAGATGGATGTCCACAGAATGCTAGCGAGGGAGAGTGATGCAACCCTCGTGGGCAGGGGGAGAGGGTGACACCTGAACTTGAAAGGATATCCCCGGGGACTGGCAGATATAGTAAGTTAGATCATTGCATCATCGTTATAAAGATTAATGGGTCATGTGAACTTTTTATTACCCAGGGCATGACAGACTTGAGAGATTCTTTTCAGTTTTAGTGCAATAAACTTGTTCTATTTCACCACCATTCTTTATTCAGCAGTCATACATAAATGTGTAAATGTATTGATATAGTTTTGCTTGGCTTAGTGGTTAGGCTTTTCATGTTAATGAGCCTTGTTCTATGAAATAGCATCCTTTGCGTGATAACGGCCTAATGGTCCACACATTAAAGGATTTTACTATATTTGAAGATGTTTTATATATTGTTTGGATTTGATATTTTTTCTCCATAATCCCACTAGAACTAAATAAATCAGAATGTATAAAAATGGAATGTATGCAAGTGGGTACACAGAGGCAGCACTGTAGCAAGCCATGTTTTATGTGGTGAAACTATGTGGTCACGCCTCAGTATGTAGTGATATGCTATATTGAGCGTGTCCTTGTTTCACCTACAACCTGCAACACCAGTGAGGCACAGAACCTCAACAGGGGTGCCCTGCTGACAACAAGCTCTGTGTCTTTTAACACGGTTCACATTAAAGTCATTGACCCAGATGCCAATCAGTGTGACATGGTTAGCACACTGGGTGTCTGTGCCGGAGATTTCCCTCACCTTTCCATTATTACCTGCTTGTACTGTACGTATACGTTGTGTGTCTATGGAAACGCAATACGGTATGAAACAAGCCGTTTTTAATTGAATGCATTTAAATGAATGATTCCTAGTCACAATTGATTACCGCTGAGCATACCAAAGATAATTCATGTCAAATGGGGAATACAGCATCATATGAAGCGTTTGCAGTGAACAGGCCTATTACGCAACCGCATTGCATTATACAGCCGTGTTGGCAATGTTGCCTCAGCCCTACAAGGTCCTTGGAACTGGCCTTCAGTGTGTTTGTTGTATGTTCTGTCCGTTCTACCTCTGTCTTTTTTTTTTTTCAGGTGTCCCAGTTTCCCCCCCCAACCCGGGGGACATTTATGTTAGGTTAATCCCCCATTGCCCTGGAGCGGGCACTGGCTTTACACCTGGAATCACACCCAAGGGTGCGCCCCACAGCGGCTGACCACTGCGATGGTTGAATGCAGAGGACACAATTCATTGATCTCCCAGGGATCGATAAAGGGTGTGTATTTGTTTTTGTCTTGAACTGGTGGGGGGTGAGGGGGGGATTCATGTACAAAAGACATAAACATTCTTTAGAATGCTGTTTGGTTCGCCCAAGATGTCAGTTATTTTCTTGTACTACTTTCTTGTACGCCATCTGAAGAAAACATGATTTAATGGGATCAATGTTGCCAGCCATGTGTTGGATTCCAATTCAATCTTTTTTTTTACACAAACTACATTAGAGAATAGTGTAGAACAATTGGCTCTATATGAAGCACACTGTACCCTCGTCTAATGATACAGCTGAAGATGAAAGACACAAAGGTCTGAGCAACATCTACAGAGAGCACCCGATTATGTACAATTGTAGACATTTCCGAGGGATATCTCACCAGTACAAATACAGTAGAAAGTAGTAAGCAGATAACATGAGTGTAATTAGAGGGTCTGATATGATCCAATACTCTTATTACCAATCTCAGTTGTGGTAGCCTACTGCTTTTCCAGCAGTGTTATTGCAACCGCGCGTTTCACATCCTTTAACGCAATTTTGATGTAATTGGCAGCTGGTCTGAAATGGCTATTCAATAACTAACAGCCTTCTAACGCAGTCAACTTGAAATAAAACATCCACTGGCATCATAAATTGTAGACTGTATTCAGAAATGTCATAAGGCTCAGGCGCTGAGCATCCCCGGATCAATAACCTTCAAGGACAATATTAAAGCAGTACACTCGGGAATAAAATATGCATTCAAGTACAGATCAAATGCATACACTACAACTCTCCTTTCCTTCAAAATAGAAAAAAGAATATGAATAGCCTTACAATATAAGAGCAAGGCCCGGTGTGATGATTTAGCCTCTATTTAAAACACACAAACAACACTTGTTAATCGGATGAATACCAACACACCAGAGCCAGCACGACGTGCGGATCAATATGACGCACTGGGAAACGACTTACTTTAAAACGGCGCTGTCCCCTTGCCTCACGGTGATGTTGTCCTTTAATAAAGAGTCCCCGCTTCTTGCCGGAACTCCTGCAGGTATAAGGAACAACAATTTTAGTCCGAGGACAACAAGGCATTTACCGGGCACGGCGAAAAAGCCACCAAATCCCATTTTGACACTGCGCAACTTCCACGGGAAAACTTGAAGGGTATTCCTCGAGTCGTTCGGTACAAACGCAGACGGAGAGAGACCGCAAATTGAGCAGCACAAGACGCAGCTGGATGCAATGTGTCCCCCCAAAAGAAATAACGAGCAAACACTGTCTCCCGTGTAAATGGAGGAAAAAGTGACTCTTCGCCTTGAATGTCAGCCGTCGGGTTACTTTTACGCTCGCAGCGAACGTGTGGGTACTATTGCACTGGCTTGAGGCTGGAGATAAACAGGGGATCTCTTCGGAGGATTGCAGACCGTCCCCCCCCCCTTTTGCTTCCAACTGTAATTGCCGTGAAATGGACGCTCGCACCGAGATGCATCAGCCAAGTCTCCTCGTTTTCTTTAAGGACGTCGGAGTGGGACGGCTTCACTCTGGAGACAAGTGCGGTCCAACGGGCGGAATCACTCCAGTGTTTCCGTTCATTTCAAATTTAAAAGTGTCCGCTGCGTTCAAAAAAAAAAACACCGACCCAGTCCGCCAAATGAACCAGGAGGCGGGAATCACTGCACGAGACTGTGATCCTTTCAGCGCGCGCGCGGTAATCGGCGCTCCGCAGTGCACTGCCCTCGTGCGCGTGTGAACTCACTGTCGTCCGAACGCGTGATCCAGCCCGTGTGTGTGTATTGGCTTTCTTTATTTATTTCTTTATTTATTTTTTTGTTACACCAAGTGTTACACCACCCCCTCCCTTCTCCTCCCCCTCTCTTGCTCCCGCTTTTCACCGAGTTATGTGATTCTTTATTCCCACGTGCCACGTGAGTCCATCATCGTCGTATCACAGCGGACTTGGCCCCAAAGTGCAGTTAACGAGTTTGGAGTAGCGGCGTTATAGTTCGCTTTCCCCCTCATAAATAGCTTCTGTGCGAAGTTGGCAGGTTTGATTCGGTGTTGTCATATTGTTTACCGTCACTCGTTAACGCCGCTGCCTCCTCTGTCACATCATGTTATTTACGTGCGTGGTGGGGACGCTATCTTGGGGAAGAAGTGGCACATCGTTGTGCATTCGAGAGCCACACCACATTATCTGTGTCTGCCCCCCTCTGGACCTTCGTGAGGAGCCTCAAAATGTCTTTAGCATACATTGAACATACATTTAAGGTGGGCGCCATTGCTGTCAACTGTAAGATGCTTCCACTGGGGAAGAGATGATGGTGTTGTCTTCCTTGTTAAATTCATGTTTTGTTTACATTTTTTATCCGACATTTTGAAAGAGCATTTGCAATTACAGTGTTCCCGTTGAGTTATAACCTCAAATGATTGCGTTTAGCAGATGGGTTTTAGAGGCTGAAGCTGAACAGTATAATTCTCTGGAATCTAATTTCACAAGACATATAGGCAAATATTCATGAGGATTGATTGGGAAAATCCCAGGATATGGAGGTCACTGTTAGTTTTGACATAGAAGCAACCTCTGTGTGAACAGACCAAGCCCTCTTTCCATTCACTCCAAGGTTGTTATAGTAGGCGTTAGGATGGAGGGCCAGGCAAGGGAAAGCGGGCTAAGATAAGAGTTAATTAAAGTGATATCTGCCCCAGATGCAAACAGCAGTCTTGACAACATGCACATCTTAACACATTTTAAATTAAAAAACTCCTGCTGACCTCAGCGGAATCCAAGACGTGTGGCCTTAATTAGAGTGAAAGGTGGAGGATGGTGAGGTGCTGAACCATTAGTGATCCACCACCACCACCCTGCCACCACCACAACCTACCGCAACCCACTGTTAATGAAAATGTCAACATTTGGGTCCGCGGACGGTCTTTCAGTCTTTCGCAGGTGTACATCGTGTCTATGGCGCTAACAATGCACGGCACAGATGATGATAAGAGATTAATAACAACCACCACTGATTAAAACAAAGGCTGGGAGGGGAGAAGGGCATAGTCTCAGCAAATTGCCTCGGGCCAATATTGCTTCCCCCCACCCCCCATCCGTAATCCATTATACTACGAATGACATGAGGTCTGACGACATCCGGCGTTCTCCAGTCTACGGAGGGCCATGTGGGGCGTGTGACCTTGCCGCAGCGCTGCGAGGTGCAAAGGCTCCCACACAAATAACCACTTAGGAGCTGGACCAGCGTTGTCTGGCGGCCGGCCAGCGTGCGTGGCTTATTGCTCGATGCACATTAGACAGAATAGTAGAGAAAAAGTAAAAGCGCGTCTTTTAAGGCGATGTAATGTGCAATTGTCATTTCTCAAAGGCACGGTATCGATTGCTCCACTGTCAAATTATGGAGTTAATCGATGTTTAAAATATTCCGTATTTCGATGGATTTTTCTCTTTTGTAGCGATGTATTTCCTAGAACTTCTCTGTGGATTGCATTTCTCATTTGTTACCGTTGACCATGCATTGACTCTCACTCCTTTTAACGCATGGTAATACCGATTGAGTGGTGTTTTTTGAATACATCTAAGCACAGATTTCAGCTGGGAACCCAAACACATTGAGAGGGAAAAGTAGAGCTTGAATCAATAGCGTGACGTATTATTCCATAGACCTGCAGAGGCTGCATCGGCATGTTGCTAAGAAGTCCTTATAATCGGTTTCCAGTTCCACTTATAATCAAGAGACAGCAAACCAATCCTAGGTTATCTAATCTGAAAGAATTAATTCTGTGGATAATTAGCCCTTAACTACATGGATTGTGTGATTGGCAGGTTCTTGTTGTGTGGAACAATCTGATTGGCGAACAAGTGAAAGCCCCAGTCAGTTGATCCATGAAATAGGTGTTTCAATTCAAACACAGATTTGACGCGATGGATCTCTGTATTTGGAGCCAGGGTTTGTGCCTTTGTCAAGCAGAGCCACACCATGATTCCAACCTTGATCCAAGATAACATATCTGCTTAAGCCAAGACATAACACGCTTGTGTAATCAGATGTGCAAGTGCAGTTACAGCCCTTCAGCACAAATCTGTTTATTTTGTGGTTGTTTTTTTTTTTGTGGGTTGGTTCTGAGATTTCACATCTGATTCCTTGACATCTGCCCCCTCTTCATCCTCAAAAATGGTTAATCCTATTCATGAGTGTGTTCATTTATGGCACAAATGTATAAAAGTCAAGGGATAATATACAGCCTGTAGATTGTGTACACCCCTGTAGCGTGAATAAAGACCACTCCGTATTTTGTGTTGGAGACCCACATCACACTGTCTGGGTTTGTTGTGTTGTGTGAGCCATATGAATGGCTCACACAATGCAAACAGCTTTTTACAATGCTACTTACCAAGAAATCAATCATTTGACACAAAATATTACAACAAAAAAGTATTATATTGATTATAAAATTATTTTATTGCTTCTGAAATAAATAGTCTTTTAGTGTCTAAAGTCGGAACCGGCGTGCTCAGCAACTGTCTGTTCATCATAGCAGGGGTCTGCTTTCAGAAATAACAGACTGTAGAATGCCATTACTGACCAATTAGAATTGCGTACTCAACAAAGCTTCAACATCTTTGAATGGATGTAGTTTTGAAAACACCTTGCGTTCTAAAGCCATCTAAGGGGTACTTGCGTTAATATTTGTTTTGTTTATTTCTTAAAAAAACATCCCGCACAGCCAATCTGGAATGCAAATACCGTGGTTCAATGGTTCAAGGAAATTGACTTTGCACAAGATATTTTCAGTACTTGGAGGAAACTTTTTTCTCTTCTTTGTATCAGAGTCAAAGACAACTAGACATAAAGTGAACCGTTTTCTTTCCATTCTTCTATCTTGATAGTGTCCAATCCAGGATTACAGCTCTAAATAGCTTGTGTAATCAGTCTTCAAGATGGAGTTTGAACAATTACCAAGAGGACAAGATCTTAATAACCTTTCAGAGAGAGTTCCAGAGTGAAAAAAAAAGGGATGGAACTAATGAGCAGATAGATTATCTGTTATTATTAAGCTGTGTTTACACCAGCTGACTAAAACGCAACTTTGTTTGTCCATAGTTTAGCCATTATGCTTTCCAACGGAATATCTTTTTTTTGTATATATTCCTGCTGGAAGAACAAATCTTGCAGTAAAGCAAGAGTCTGCATTCTATTGAACTTCTGTAGGAGAGACCCTGCTGTGCTCTTGGTAGAAGCTGGTACAAGTTAATGAAGTCAGCGGTTTTGCTACTTTTGATTTTGCCTTCATATTTATTAATATTAAAATACAGATTGATTTGGATTCAGCTGCTGTTTAAGACAGAGGTTCTAAAAATATATATATTGTGACAGTAATGACAAATTCAGTCATTCAGAGTAATTTCCTCCCAGCTTCGCATATTTTGCTAAACGCTGTCATTCCACAGATACATTCTGCTTATTTCAATGTGATCTGAGTGAGGTATTCCCATTCAGATATTACTGAAATGGAACTAATAGCTTAAGGTAGAATGAATCAAACATTCAGATCAAATGTGACGTTGACATATGGATGGCGGTTATGGGAGTCGGGGAGATGTATCCAGACGGAAACGGAATATAAAAAAAAAAAGGGGTCACGCACAATTTCCAAAATGGTTCTCCCCCTTTTGATTTCAGTAGAGCTATTTAATGGTTCCAGAATAGGAATGTAGAACTTCTACTCCTTTTTATTGCTAAAATGGTGGACTTTAACATCAATGCATACTGACTTTGCTGGTACTAGAGCACTCTGTGAAGGACTTTTTTATAGAAAATGACCTGATAAACTAATCAACTTTAATGCTACCATTTTTTTATGTATGTAAATCGTGTTAACACTAAGGTGTCTTTGTTGTAATCAAATGCAATCCAACCTTGCATCACATCAAGTATATATAGTGCCTGGTGAGACTTGATTGTTGATTGCACATATTATTTTGATTACTGCCCCGTGCAATTGATGTGCCCTATTAACTGCTTGACACTCGAAAGAAATATGTTAACGACCAATATTAAAAAACATGCAGCATACACATACATACACAACTTATTCAACAAAGTCCCAAGTTTGAGTTTAAAAAATCGCTTGGAAGTTGCTGAGGGTCATCTGGTTTGGTACGAATTTGTCTGCTCTTTTGTCAGCTCCATCATCAGGAATGAGCATTGATTTGCACGTGGGCGAAGGCAGCAAAAACACACGCACGCAAACATTTCCCTGTGATTTTATATAGAAGACATGCAGATAATTTACCTCCTACGGTCATTTGGTAATGCTCCTTTACTGGTTACCAAAAATGATATGTGTAAAATAAACCCCCTGTGGATGAAACATTTCAACCATTTTTGTTTTACAGAAGCATTTATTTGGCATCTCAAACCCAACGCTCTCACACACATCTCAAACACTGAACTACAAGTGAATTAACATCTGACACGGTTCAACCTGCATGGAGAGCCAAAATCAAATCCCACCTTTTTGCTCCTCACCATATGTAATTCAGCTAACTCAATAGAAATGATTGCTGGTCTGAATATTTTCACAACAGAGCCTGTAAAATGGTTCACAGGGATATTGTGATTCACTCGTCGCTGTTTTTCTTTGGCCAACCAATTTCTGCTCTGACTGTCTAAAACACTGGAGGGCACAATTACAACTGGCAATGGAAAGGAAAATGTTGGCATTGAGAAGAAAAATGAGGTTAAATCTTTCTCATTTTTCTTATCTCCTGAAGTCCGATGAGCCTGGGAGTGTACAGTATTTCCCCTGATAAAAGCTAACATGATATTCAACTCACATAAGCAGTAATAGCCAAGTACATTACAGGCCTCACAATCTAAACTTGGAAGTTATTTTATTGGGGATTTCTTCTTTCTATTTTCTTTATTGCTCCAGCCCATACTTTTTTTTCCCCCAGACTTCAGCCATGCATCCATCCATAATTATTATTTTATTAAATGTACTGCTTTAATTATGATTCCCACTATTTGAATATCACAGGGGGTTAGTGCAGATAAGATAGCAGCAGCTAGGAGCCAATGATTGAAGAGATTTCAGATGACATCACTCGATTAATTCCACACACTCAATCTTAATTAACTCTGCACACAGCCATTCAGACAAGTTTTGAGCTGGTGGGATTTGCTCTGTGGGGACTCAGGTCGGACTCATTCACTATTAATTTCAGACGCATCCTTGGAGGTACCTTTCTCGGATCAAGTCACTGTCTGATGGCATTGATGGGATCCTGTCCTTTTTTCCCATCAATCAGGTTAGGGTTAAAACATCCAATTGTTCCGCTATAACAAGGCAAATATAGTTGGGATTCATTGTTTTGTGTTTGCACACAACTAGGGATGGCAAGATTCCAATGCAATTTTAATATTGCAGCGTCTGCTGGTAACGTTTGATTAAGACTTTTTGGTGTTTAATAAACCACTACGAAGCTGTTACTGCTCAACTGCTTCTACAACTGCCAAGCTTCTACTTCTCTGTATGATACACCATGCTTGCGCTACAATCTACAGGCCTAACAATCACTAGCAAGCGGCATTGTGTTTCAGGAGGATATTGTTTTTTCCTCTCTACATTTTCAGAGGATTTCTATTTACAGTGATTTTTTAAGTGCTTGTTTTTTGTGTAATGTTTAAGGCCAAAAGGTCAGTGAGGGATGATACCAAAGATGTGAGAAGACACAAGAGCCTTTTAAATTTTCCATACGTCTATACGTAGGATTAGCCCAAAATTGCTTGAATGATGGATTTATTATCCATTCCCAAAGCAAAAGGGAGAGGCATACTATTAAACTATTCTTCTGATGTCGTCTCTTTTGAGCGAAAAGCCCTTTTGGGGATGACATGACAACTAAAAGATGATTTCTCAAAGTGTTTTGAGACAAAGGAATCCACAGTGTTGCAACTTTTCAATTATAGGATCAGATGAAGGATAGCTGAATTGGCCCTTTTTGGGTGTGCAACCTAAAAACCAAGAAACTGGTCGAACAAACCTAGATGCTGTGGAAACCCTTTCTTGCTGCCTAACAACAGATAACAAGGTTACACTCAGACAACTCTCTGATTGGTCATGATGTATTACTTTGTGCTTACTGAATTTATTGAAACCCAAAGTAACATTGATAGCTGTAATGCAATACCAGGCAGAAGAAAATGGGAAGGTTAGAGTGAAAAAGAAATATAGTTTTTGCTTGGATGTTGTTATTGTTTCTGCCAAGGGTCTCAAGACCAATGAAGAACCTAATATTTTTACCAGCATGGAATCGCAAGCAAGGAATACCTCAATTTACATTATTCTAGGTATATGTGCCATGAATAAAAGTCATAATAATAGATTATACAGTACTGACAAAAAAATGTGGAAAGCTTCCAATGTCAAATATGTTGACTGTCACAACACATTCAGTTAGAGAAGACACCGCGTTTTAGATATATTTGGACTGTACAAAGAGAACTGTGATTGTTTTACGTCTAGAGCTTAAAGAAATATTTGTTTCATTTTCCAACTAAAGAAATCATGAAGATGACCTTGGAGGCCAGCAAGAAAGGATACATCCTCCTCTTCTGCCTTTCAACATCATTTAAATAAAATTAAACAGAATAACTCTAAGCTTTATTCCCAGCAGTGACCGGATGTGCTGAGATCAGAGTCCTGAAAATTTTAAAAACATCCGTGATTTTTGACATTTTTGTCATCTCAATTGAACTTCAACACACACATAGACCTTTAGTTACTACAGTACAGCATTTTTATCCTATCCGGCTTTACTTTTTCTCTGCATTTCTCCTGATCTTTCTTGTTTTCATGGTCCTTTTGCAGAAAATCAAGCTTTCCCCGTGGGGAGTTTTGGGGTAAACTTATCAACAGTCTGAACTGTGGCTAACAGCTGGTGCTGAATAAGGAGACATGAGTTTGAGGTGTAAAATGTGTTGTTATTGTTCCTTAATTTACAATGCATGCAGCCCTTTGTCTTTAAGGAGACACTTGTATCGACGGCAACTTGCAGTGAATACAGATAGAGCTCATTTAGGAACAGCTATGGTTATGCATTTACAACATTCCCGGAATAAATTCGTATATTCAAATATACTTCCGTGACAGATGAGACACATTGACGGCAGTACGTCAATGTTGAAAACATACAGGCAGGCTACCAGGCATGCCATGGATAATAAATAAAAAATACCCACAAAAAGAAGCAATGAAATAATTCAACACTGATCCCTCCTAAGAGTTGCCAGGGACAGGAATTTGATTCCTTTCTCCATAAATATTCCAACTGCTGTTGCGTTCAGCAGGACCCTCTCCTGTCAGCTTATGATTGATGCCCTGACCCTGAGACGACGGATGGGCAGCGATGGCTATCGCCATGCCAAAGGACACGCAGCGCCGCAGTACTTCACCGGCTCTGAGCCTTCACGTGTCCGCTCAATCGGAGGGATTATCTTTTTCATCATGCAGCATTTATATTCTTAGCCTTTGGGTGATTTTGCTTCCCTTTCGTTTCAAAGCATGCCGTTCATATCAATGTGTTTCTCGAAAAATCAACACGATTCACTTTGCTGACTGCTCTATTTAGTGGGGTTTTTTTCCACCTACAGGGGGGAGTTTCAGCTCCCAAGCTGTCATATATAGTCAAAACAGTGAGAATACCTTTCATGGTTGAGTCCCTTTCTCTGAACAACCCCCCTACCCCCCCAGCCAGCACCTCCCTCCACCCATCCACCTCAGAGTAAGTAGGCCACAACATCGTGTGCTTTAAATCTATAAACAATTACAGTCAAGGACAGGACAAAGAAGATAGAAAAAAAATAGAAAGAGCAAGTTTGATTGGGTAAACTGTATTATCAGAGAGAGAGAGAGAGAGAGAGAGAGAAGACGGGAGGAGGAACGTGATGTTGGTTTTCAAAAGGGAGAAGTGTTTTCCATATTCGTATAATGTTAATTGGACTCTGAGGAATTTAGTAGAATACATTAATGTTGCCAAATAATAATTACAATCTAAATAACCTGTAACTAATATTTCATGTTTTGGCTGAGTAAGTACAGAGAAAGAGGTTGTCAAGATGACTCGTCCTATCGACACTAATTGGCTCCACTACACCTCATAGTAATTATTTGTTGTCTTTTTGTGTGTTTTTTTAAAAGACTGTGCAAAGTGGGCCAATGTCACGAACATTAATGTGAAATGTATGTGGGAGGTCCTGTAGAAAACCACATTTTAATTAGATGCAGTGCATTAAATACTGCTACAGTTAGATGAAAGCTAAGATTCTCTTAATAGGAAACCAAAATCATTAGGAGCCCAATTCTTTTTTCAATGCTTCATGCCTCTTAATATGGGGATTTCATCTTGAAAAGAACTATGACTCTGAAAGAAAAAAAGAAACTGCTGTTGTAAAGCATCCTGGGTGCAGGAAGAAATGTAGTATATTCTGAAAATCATGCAGTTTGTGTATCACCTTTTTCCCCCATTGCCATGGCGGCACAGTCTGCTCTGATAAGAGAGTGTCATTTGAAATGTTGCTATCTACTGACAGTTTGTGGGCCTCAGCGAAAATGGGATGTTGGCAGGTTTATAGCAGAGTGATTCACACTCTTTATCAATGACTGGGCCAACTGACAACTTGTCCATGTTAATGCCAAGGGTCACAGTCGATTCAACTTACCTTTAAAAGTAAAACTCTCAGATGTGAATCATTATTTTGCTTGATAACTGGACCTTTTTGGGAGGGAAGAGGACACCGGACCGAAGTTGACTGTGTCCTGAAGCAGACGCATGAAAATAAAATAGAAAAAAGTGGGAATAATCTCCAGGCCAAAAATGGCACAGAAACCACAAGTGTTACTCCACATTATACATTTAAATACACCCAATAGTCAATGTCTTAAAGTGTTAAAACACTATATAGCCCTAGAAATATATCACGGTACAATTTTAATGTGAAGCAATATCAAAGCTGGCAGCCCTTGAAGGCTTTGAAAGGGGGTGAAAACACCGGCACGCTTCTACCATGACAACAAAACATTGCAGATCAGAATGCCTGTTTTGTCCCTCAGCCCCCTCAGCCCACGGCCAGCAGCACGTCTAAAGCATTGTGAAGCACGCAAGACCTTGATCTCCAACGGTCAAATGGTTTAATGCACAATGGCGCAGCACAACGGTGCAGCATAAGATTCAGAAGCAAGTTCATGTACTGTGTGCCAAACATCTGCCAGAGAGGCTCTTGTGTGTGGCGTGTCGAAGGAGAAAGCCTTCGATAGGATTAGAGGTGATTAAATGGATTCATTGTAAATGTGCATGTTGTCAATTGGATGTATTATTGTCGGCTGGTTTACTGATGTGTGGGCAACCGCTCAGCTGGGAGATGACATTTGGCCTGAATGGCGTTCTTTCTTTGTGAAGCCAAGGTCGGGTCCCGCTCCCGGGGGCCACGTAGACTGGCATAGATATATTCTCATTCAAAAGCATAATTTCTACCTTTAACCTTTTTCCGTGGGTAACGTTTTTCAAATGTGTTGTTGTTGTTGCTGTACACCAGATCCCAGCGGACATCCAAAGGTTTATGACAATATTTGCACCACCTGCACCAAATGAACAGAAATTAACTCTGCCACTGATGGAAATTACCATTCCCAGAAAGTTCTCCTGAATTATCGTCCGACTATGATTGAGAAATAGATGCTTGCTTTCAGTGGTGTGGACATGCTTGCATTGCCAAACAAGAAACAGAGTAATCGGTCAGCAGAATCCATCCAAAAACAGCCACTATTTGCTTTTTTCAGCGAGGATGAGGGCAATAAGAAAAATATTGCATTTCAACGGCTTTATCCCTCTCCCTGTCCATGTTAGCAAAACTTCCCCACCAGCACCCCTCTAGCTTTGATACCCTGTTCCAAGGTCTGATTTGGCAGTTCACAAGGCTGCTGGGCCGATTTGAGCAATGTTCTTGCTTTCTACTTGTCCTTTTTAAGCCTGCAGTATACCACAGTATATAACACTGTATTATAACTAAGCCACGATAAGTGTTGTGGATAATGTGGATAACCCGTTTGCCTGAGTAAGTGAGAGAGAGAGAGAGAGAGAGAGAGAGAGAGAGAGAGAGAGAGAGAGAGAGAGAGAGAGAGAGAGAGAGAG
>JAOPUD010000145.1:11737362-11754210 GCA_027122715.1 Trisopterus minutus | reverse complement strand
CACACACACACACACACACACACACACACACACACACACACACACACACACACACACACACACACACACACCCATATCATGAAATCATTAAAGGTAACTGTGTATATCCTACTAAGCCACGACAGCAAGATAGCGCCTCTGTCTAAGTGACCCATAAAAGTCATATTTTGCTATTCCTGTTTGGACTAATCAAAAACAGACCAAACACCGGCTAAACATTAATAGACCGGAGAGACTGGGCTGTTGAAAAAAAAAAGTGTAATCATGTTTTTGAAAGGCCAACTCTGGTTAACCTTGGGTTAAATCACATTTTGGAACATTTAAATGAGCAGGGGCCCGTTATTCAATCTGAGTCAACTTCGGGGTCTTTTGAAAAATTTACTTTTTAATTTTAAAAGTAAAAAGGCAAGACAGTAAAGTGTTATGGAGACTCAAATTGGCTGCTGTCATGGCTGTCAGCCATTATCATTGGCCAATGCCAACAAGTAAGATGTGGTGTGAGTTTTTTAAGAAACCCAGAATATCTCCCTCAACGTTTCAGCAAAAACCATCATAACACCTGCCCATCTCCGAGGCAAGCACGGAATATACTTTAAATGCTTCCATAATATCAAAAATTATGAAGGAAATGTTTTGAGTTATGAGGGCATAAAATATTCCATGGCTGTCACTGAACATTGACTATTCACCATATAGTTATGTGGGACCTATATTTCAAGCACTTATTATCAAGTGGTGGACCGTTATATTATCGTCAGGTAGGATACAATTTCATGTCATTGAACCAAAGTAATTAGGCTGGTTCCAATATGTCAGAATATGGATCAGGCAGTTTCAAACCACGATGACATGCAACATATTTTCATGCGGCACAAGCCAAGATGGCTTTTTACATTTTCAAAATCCACAACATCGTTATCAAAAATGATTCAAAGCTCTTTATGCCACTTTGACTAACCCGATACCCTGCCACCCATGTGATGCATGATCTCCATCCTTCCTCGGTTTAAAACAGGGATTCAGAACCTGTTATTTCTGTTGGACCACTCCCCCCAATCTTCCCTCATCATATCCAATCCAGTGGGCCAGCGTTGCTGCATCGTCTCTATAAATATAGGTGTTTGGGTGTGTGTGTCTTTGTTGTGTGCGAAGGGGGCGGGGGGTGGGGGGGGATGTTGCAGTCACTCACCTGGAAGAGACCAGCGAGGCAGCAGAAATGCGGGCCTGGCGGCGGAGCTACCAACAGTGTTTGTCAGGTAACACCCAGGACGTACACAGAGAGAGAGAGAGCATGGGGACGAGAAAATCAAAGTCTGTCAAATACGCTTTGGTGTTGGCTGAGCGCAGAAGAGGCTACCTCACTCAATACAAATATTTAGATACTTTTCCCTTCTTTTATCTTGTTAGCATGATTCCTGAAAGGCTTATCCCCAGGTTTTCCATCTGCAACCCGCTCGAGTAGAACGCTTCACCACAGCATGGCACATACTCTATTGCTATTCACAGATTTCAACCCCCCCCCAGGCCCTTCCCCCCCCTATCTACTTAAAGTGGTTATTGCGACCCCTCCATATTGACTGTGCTGCACCACTGCGTAGGCTAGCAGACAATGGAGCAAAAGGCTATATTTGTGAACCAGGTTTCCTTGGAAATGAGACAAATGAAAGCAACAGGAGACAGAGAAGCATAATAGGCCTGGCGGTGCTCACTTAATATGACGGAGCATACGCACTCTTAACAAGTGGACGGTAAAGGTAGAGCCAAGGACAAAAGGGAGCCTGATATGGAAGAGGAGATTGACCCAAACACGGATATCATCAACACTCAGAATCACATTCTGGAAGCAAAAAAAACTCCTCTTGCCATTTCCTTCAGGTTGTATCAAAGAAATGTCAACTTGAGTTCAACTTGCGAAAACCCAGCAAACTTAACATTGACGTGTACAGCGAGATGCTGTACATGTCAAGTTGAATATAACTGGGCAAAGAACAAGATCAACTTGTGACTGGGTTCATCTACTCAAGTAAGCCAGATCTCCCGTCCAGTTGGTCCAAACGAGGACCGATTGGACCAAATCCAAACAAGAAGAGGCACCTCCTCCACTCTGCTGTATTTTCCATTCATGTATCTCCCAGTGATGCAAACAGGAAAGTATACATGCGTCTGAGAGGGACAACCCGCCAACGAATGCATTCAATTCGGGATGTAAAGAAAAAAATATAAAACCATCCCTTGGTCCTAGAAGAATAAGGAGAGGTTTGTATGCGAAGAGGAGGGGGGTGGGGAGGGGGGAAACGCGGCAGCCATGGTACGACCGTGCAACAACACGCACCGCCTTAAAACCCAATCAGACTCCTTGTCTTCTAATCCCTTTTACCGCGTGTCCGGCCCCCCCGGTACCCCCCTCTCACAGTCCGGTGCCTCCGCAATCCATTGCTTGTTCAGCGTAGGACCCGCCTGGTCCACCATCTATTCTTGTGCTGACATTCAGTGTATTCTCAGAAGACAGTGCTGCGGAGGCCAGTGGTCACACTCTGAGCGAATGCAGAACCCGACCAGGGGCGGAGGGCTGCTTGCCACGGGCCAGTGGAGGGAGGGAGGGAGGGAGTGCGGGATTAAAAAAAGAAAGCATTTCAAAACTCTCACAATGAACATGAGGGTTGATTGTGTGTGCTGTGACATGGCGCTCATTACAATCAGCGGCCGTGTCATGCTATCATGGCCCCGGTGCTCGGCGTGGACAATATCGCAGTGTTTTTAACGGACAAAAGAGGACCGAATAAGTGAGTCGTTCACCAACGTTTGGTCTGACTGGTTTGGATTGTGTTCTTTGTGTTCTGTTGATCCTTCAATGCGAGTCAAATAACTTAGTTTTGTTCGATTAGGATCTCTTGCGCGGCCCAGGGTTCCAGTGCATTAGGAAATGAGTACAATAGACCCTGTTCACTGAGGCGCCAGCGGAGGACATTGTACAAGTAGTACAAGACAAGTGCACGCTCAGACTAGTCGACTTTTGAAACTCCAGCGACTCGCAGAAGGAATATTAACTAGTGTAGCATTGGAAAATTGTGCTACTTCAATAGAGAACCTCTAAATTTAACATCTTCTCGCTGGAAAATTCCACCTGTGCCAAAAAGAAAATGATGTATGCGTGATTGTTTTGCTACCGCATCTAGGGAACGCTGACATTTCGGAGATAGGGCTCACCCCATTATATATTTCCCTTCATTGGGGAGGGGAAAGATCCTAGATTCAACTCATATTTCTCATAGTTTTGGAGGTCTGTTGTGTGAGATTATTTCCATGAAGGCACGTCGTGTGGTAGTGGTCTTGAGTGATGGGACCCCCCAGAAAGGAGACAAGGCAATAATATGTCACACTTTCCTTTTCAAGCATCTGCCCCGCCAGCTGTGACCAATTTGTAGCCATAAATCATATTATAATGCATGAAACACCCGCGTTTAACGCATAAATAATACATTCATATTATCGCACAAAGTGAACCTCTATTACAACAGCTGCTAGCATTTCCCTATAGGACAGTGGGTTAGCATGACACACAATTACTTTGGATTAAGCGACGTGCGACATGACGCTGATATTAATTAGAAGCGGACGGAAGCGGATAATCACCGGCTCAGAACAGCGGGAGCTCCATTTTCACAACCAATTTGATTCGCTGATAATTGCAATTTATCATTTTGAGTCTGGGTAAATCGATATGCCGCACCGGCCCGGGACGGTGTGTGTAAAGATGGCTTTGGGGCGTGTCATTATGATAAATGGTTCAATCAGCCTCATCTGGGGAGACCTTACTCTACGGCTCTCATGCCGATTGAAATTCTTTTTTTTTTTCTTACTTGAAGGAGTTTATGGGCAGAACTTTATGTCCTCTTGCTCTCAGTTTGATAGACTTATTGTCTCCGGGGTTAGAATCGAGCAGAGTGTCAGACTCCGCGGGTGTGACTAGACATGCTAACTCGCTAGGCGCTATAACCGCTGATTGTGACCGGTGTCAAGCTTCTACCTATAGCTCCGTCGTCATTCATTCGTTCATTTGAGCTGGAGTCTGACCCCAGCTAGAGGGGCTGACTTCATACTTTTCCCAGTTATTCATTCAAGCATTTGTCCTCCGTTGCGGCGGCTACATTTGTCTGAATTTAAAAACTCTGCAGTCAGTCCGTGGGAAATCACTCATTTTGCACAGAAGTCAAACTGGTTACATGCTCAACATTAGATCATATAAATAAGTTAAGGTCCGCTGAATTTCTTTGTTCCCTTAAAAGGGCTTGACAAAAGAATCAGCACTGTACTGTAGCAGTACCATGTGGAGCAAGGCCTCCAGTACTTAAAGTGTGTAGTCAGTAGCTAGTGCCAGGAATAGAAGGTGGAGGGGAGCAGGGGGCAGTTCCCAGGTGTGTACCCAGTAGAAACCCGAAGGCACAACTGGTACCAGGAACTAATATGCGAACTCAGCCGGAATAATTCCCGAGATTATTTAAAGTAGCGGCGAAAAAGTCAAGAGAAATAAGGAACAAAATGTTCAAGGATGATTTTCTGTGTCTGCCTATCTCGACGGGAAACCGCATTAAAATTGTAAATGATACTGCCTTTTCTTCAGACTGAAACAGCTGCGATACACATGATATTCTAGTTCTTCCCTGATAACACTGATAGAGGAAAGCGTTAAATGAGCACGGCGAGCAGGTGTCATTACAAGCCCACAGGACTTCTGAAAAAAAATAAAAAAGTAAAGGTATTATTTTTATTATAATATTATCTATTAGGCAAAAAAAATAGTAATTTCACATATCCTCCAAATGCTATTGGATTGGCAGCACCTTCTGAATTGCAACTTCTGGTGTCATCGCCCTCTAACAGAGTGTGAATAGCTCCCCCCCCGCCCCGCCTCTGATAGAGGGGGGCGGGGGCCGATAGTCTGAGTCTAGTACTTAGTTCTGTGTTGAATCTACTGGTGAAGTGGATAAACAAGACAAGTGACAAAAAGCTAATCATCTCGAGCTGATTTAGCAGTAATGAATTCTATCAGACCTCCATGCCCCAGTTAGTGCTCATCGCGGCACAGCCAATCTATCACAGGCTTTCATCACCCGCCTCTTATTCTCCGGGGGTGTTTCATGAAAAACTTAACTGAAGCCAAAAAATCCCGCCCCTCCAGAAAAATCGAAAAATTGTCTAACTGTGAAGTTGAATTAAAAATCCTCAAATGGAACTACAGGGTGAGCACTTTTTATCAAGCTGCTGTGATGCGGCTTATTTACCAAGTTAACCGGCATCCCTTGCCGGCTGTCAGCTTAACCTCAATTTAAGTATTGTACTGCCACTGTATTTTTGATAAAAGTAAGTAATTCTTGTTCCAGTCCCAGAAGCTAAACCTCATTGGACTTTCCCATCGTTTTCCTCAGCGTTCACATCTATGACACTCAGTGTTATGGTTCAATACTCTGAGGTGATATTGAAATATGTGCCCACTCTGCAGTCACCGGTGAGGGGGCGAGGCAGCAGGAAACACACTTTTGTACTTTTATCTCAAAACCTCATACTGTCAACCATGCTTTTCTAAAATGAATCCCGTGAAGCAGTCACTCAAAATGAATAAAAAATAGCCAGCATTGCATCGACAAAACATTATGGAGCGTTTGTCCCCTCAAAATGAAATCACCCCCTTTATTTTTATTTTTTTTCTATGTGCGGGGAGAGCGATTCAACAACGAAAGAAAACGAAATCCAAACACAACCCCGACATTATTAACGGCAAAGCACCGGCCCATCTCTGCCAGGATCACAACATGCACTTTCCCCGCGCTCCATTGGGCAGCGCGCTCACATCGCTCACACGTGACTGCTCCCAGCCCCCCCGCTGTCACCAATATAAACCTCAAGGTGTGCTCTCGTCAATAATATCGGCAGGTCGCGTGTCCGCCGCTGCGAAGAGGCGCAGCGCCTTCGCCTCCGGAACGCCAACTCTGCCATCAGGAGTAACCAGGTGGTTAATTATTTAAATTATATAGGGGGGAAAAAATGACATGCTGTGATTGGAAATGTCACGAGGATGTCGTATATCTCAAATTAACTTAAGAGCAGGGTTTGCTGGTTTTTACGCTCGGCACTCTGGGATTCGTGACGTGACGTCTCGGTGGCCACAGCCTTGTGTTTGGATGTGCTGGTGTGGGAACTTTTGCTCTGACACCTCAGAGGGAGAGGAGAAGAAACAGGAAGGAAACTAAAGCCAGGAAGCATTAAACCAACAGCGCTTGAAATCAAAGGATCTCCCTACTGCTCCACAGAGTTACCATAGCAGGTGGCATCTGAACAGGGCATGAGAGAGAGAGAGAGAGAGCGAGAGCGAGAGAGCGAGAGCGAGAGAGAGCAGAGAGCGTGAGGGGGATAGGAAGAAAGCATGAGGAATGACTGCAACGAGAGAGAGAGAGAGAAAGAGAGAGAGAGGTGATTCTCTCCAAACACCGTTCGGTCTCAAGAGGGCAGTAAGTGAGATAGATGCGGAGGCAACACACAAACCCATGCACACATACATACACACATACACACGGGAGATACAAAAAAGGGAGAAGTAGAAAAAAGAAGGTCTTACCTGGGAAAATAAGCATAGCAAACAGCCATGAAAGCGTGAAGAAACACACCGGCTTGTACATTCTTCCAAACTGAGTGCTCCTGTGTGTTTGTATTTGACCCTGCTTTTTCTACCACCAGGAAAAAAGCCTTCAGAATGCTACCCACAAAGAGCTGTCTTTGTTGCTGTCACTCTCTCCCTCTCTTCCTCTGCAAATGGCAGTTTTTTCTTTTTTTACTAGCTTCTCCTTCCTTCTAAGGATGGTTTAAATCCAGTGTAAGTTGTGGCAGCACACAGGCTGTGCTCCGCCAGCCAGTACTCTTGCTCAGTGACTCTGATACGCCAACAAGCTGCAAGATTGGGGAGGGAAATAGGAGGGTTCACCCGCCTCCGTCCTGTTCTCATTGGCCGGGGAGCCTGCTTGTCGGTCCCATCTCTCTGTACAGCTGCTTTGAATCATGGACTGTGCTGGTGCTGCTTTTCCCCCCCTGCGCTGTCTGACATAACTAGAGTAAGATGAAGTGGGCAGTAAAGGACACATATTCAACACGTTATAAGGCACACAACAGACCAGGGGGGTTTCTAAAAAAGGACATTTGTTGTTGCTGCATGCTCGGTCAAAACATGAATATGCATGCTTTCTTACTCACTGTTTGCTGTACAATTGGCTCTGCACTATGACTATTGAGTCACCTACTGTGACTTACATCCAGAATGATCTAGAAGCACATTTTCCTAAAAAGCAATGTGCACACCATTAGGACTTCAACAAGGGACCGGCTTGAATAATTGGTGTTCCCCTCAATGATTATTGTGTTTCTAACTATATTGACAAATATATAAATAATTAAAGGAGCTAGTGTGACAGCTGTTATAGCAAACAGGAATGTGTGTGTTTTCCCCCTTTGAAGCTGCAGGGCCCCTGCTGTGTGCATACTGAAGGTCTTCTATCATGTGGATAAATCATCAGAAAGCCTTCTGTGTGAAACGGTTCACTTCGGAGCCCACCGGGCCAAAATAACACCGCTATATCCAGTTTCTGGATCTTTGTATAAGATCTGTACATTTGTTTGTAGTGCATAATACTGATCATATGGGAATTGAAAATTGTATGTTCATTTATATGACGCAAATTAGAGGTAGGAGGGAAGGGAAGGAGTGTGTGCGTGTGAATCTTTCTTTCCGACCCAATTTTCCATCTTTCAACCTCTAATTTGCGTCATCACAAAACATGTGTATTGTACTCAACTCTGAGCACAAGGTACTTTTTGGTTGAAATGCAACCGAATGAAAATGATCTTGAGGGACAGCCAGTGGTTTTGTTTGAATGGGATTTTAATGTTTTTTCTATGCCTTAATGATTATATCGCATTGTTTGTGTTATAGGTGCGTCTACGCCAGTCACTAATGCCTGCTGCTGACCATCAGATGAGTGTGTAACGGTGTGTATATTCTGTGAAGGTAGTATCCAGAGCTACCGCCTGGATTCAGATGTCATTAAAGAACCGATAGGGTTTAGGTATCTTGGTCAAGGAGGGGTGCAGACACTTGGGGGTGGAGCCCATAACCTTTAGGCTTGGGGCTGATTGGTTGAACCCCCTATCCACTCCACTATCATACCCCTGAAATGTGTACCAAATATATATAGTATGTAAGTAGGACACTTCACATTAAACATTTGTATTCTCGGATACAAACAATGAATAAATGACAGCAGGGAGGCAGTAAACAAACAAAGCTGAACCATAATAGCACTGAATCTGTGAAACTTTCAACACAGAAAACTAAAGACATTTCACTAAGATCGAGCAGCACTTGAAGGAATTTTTAGTAGGCTGCACGCAGGCTTAAGAGTATAATTACATGCAAAATTGTTTCGGATATGCGAATAACTGGTGGAAGCTTTGTTTAAGGGGCAAAGCGATTTGTTTGTCTGCACACACATTGTGACATTTCAGGTTAACACACGTAATTGGATGTGTATACTCTAAAGGTTGTTTATTTTAGTATTTTTAGGGAAATGAGAAACTGACTATAAGAACATTTTAAATTCTGTGGGGATGAAAATAAAATAAACCAGTCAATAGAAAACATCAGTTGTATACATTTGCCTGCACTATATTAAAAAGCATGTCAGCCTAAGTACCAAAAAGTTCAAGTTCAGTAACGGCACACTCTCCTTAAAGATCCCAGGGCATGCTACTTTATGGGCACTATTATATAGCTGTTAGTGGGCCTCTAATACAGTATTTGAAGACGTTCAAGAAATTCAGCCTTGGTGCAGAATTACAGCCACTACAAGCCAGTCCCACAATGAGCTTTCCACAAACGGGCCGTTTTTTAGAGGCGGGTCCAGGTGGAGGGAGGGGGTGTGGCCCTGAGCAGCTGCGGCCACGGTACCATGCGCTAGTGTTGGAACACTGAAGACTCCAGGTGCTCCGGCGGGAGTCCTGGAGCTCTACATCTAAATAATTTCTTATTATATACTGTAGATATGGATATGATATAATATTCATTATCACGGCCAAAAGCTGTGTGCACCTCCAGATGATATTATGAATCTCAAAAGACTGAGTCTGGTTCTCTGACGTCTCTCCTGTCAATCTTAACTGAACCGTGAAATGGAGGAGAAAGGGATTGTTGCCCGGGATTGTCTCCCGCCGGAACGCCGCTGCCGAGGCACCACAGCGGCGGTGTTCAGCGGGCAACAATCCCTTTCTCCTCCATGTCGCGGTTCCCAATTCCTTCTCAACCATGGCCGAGGTAACCCCCACCACGAGTCTCCTTGTGGAAATACCAGAGACCTCGGTGAACCCGACGCAGCCTTTTCACCAAATGGGAGCTTTACGCAAGCTTGCGTTATTGTGTTGTGTGTTATGCGCCATAACACCAACAGTAGAACGGTTATCCAAATAGCAAAGGAGTGTACAACACTTGCGTTACAGTGTGTGTGTATTCACACTAACACATGTGGCGCTCGCACGGTCCTAGCTCATTGTCTCATCGGCGGGCCAAATTCTCTGGGCGGGAAAAAGAAGAGAAAGGGGAGGTAACCCGGCCCCTTATGACGACATATGGGGCCAATTTCCAAATCGGCACGTCTGAACTTTATTTTTTTCCAAAGGTTGGAGCAGGATACCTAGCGCTCGTTTGACACCTAAGGCCATTTCTAGCCACTGGGGGACCATAGGAAGGCTAGGGGAATGTTAAGGTCAAGTTAATGTTCAAACCTCACAAAGTGAAATTGTCATGCCATGGGACCTTTAATACATTGTCCTTAGCTGAATGGAAGCTGTGATGTTGCTTGCACACTACAGCTGTGTTCACCCTGGCGTGTTCAAAAGGGCTGATTCCCACAACCCGTCGTGCCAACGAGCAACGTGCGTCGCCGCCGCTCGGTTACCAGGGTCTCTTGATTGATTGATTGATTGATTGATAGTGCCTGTTATAAGATGACATCACAGACTCCTTTGCCAGCCACGATGTCTGCACTAATGAACACACACTCACTGCCTTGTTCCCCTGCATCCCAGTTTCCTTGGAACCCTTCCGTTTTCCTTTGATAGACACAAAGGTCTTTGTGGAAGCCACCGTTACATTCTGACCTATTTTCTGATTTGTTATTTTTAGAGGAGGCGATTTTCCATGATGGACCTCCATTGTTGATTTTTGAAATGTGGTGTGTTTGGCATGCAATGCTCAATATGTGATTTCACATTGCTGGGATGTTAAGATCTAAAACGACAAACGACAGTAATGTCATAATATCAACAATTTAATCGTTTTCCAGAATAAAACTAAAATAGACTTAAACCTTTTCCCACAAAAATATCTATTCCACTAATACCAAGTGTTTGACTTCACAGATGTTTAGGTTTTATTGAGTAGCCTATACTGCGAGGAGGCCAGGCGAGGACTCTGTATTATGCTAAGCAGAGGTCCAATTGAGGGTAACTGACAAATATATAGGGTGACAAGCGGTAATTGGCAGAAGAAAGCGTTCCGATTCAATGGTTCCAGTCTTAGGTAGATACCAAACCGATGTGTCTATACGAGCACAATGTCAGCTTAGTGGTGTTGTTGATGGTATCTTTAAACATCTCTGTTGAAGATAATGAGCATGTAGTTTGAGCATGCCTTTCCTCTTGAGTGTGTTTCAAAATAGACTGGTTTACTGGTTATCCCAGCCGGATTCTGCTTTGATTCCAAAAGAAACGCACACGAGCACATCTCACAGTACACATTTCATATTATCCTCATCTCACCCCTGGAAATATTCAACTTCAAGCACAAATGAAGCACAAATCTCAAAATCCTGGCATTTCTTGTGGCGGTGATGTATTTACACAGAAAATGCCCCTAGAAAAAAATCCAATTAACCTTCCATATTGAACGTTTAAGTACACAATATTTCCCAGTCTCTAATATTTGAGACAAAACAAAGGTAATTAACAGGGGGAGGCAGTGCCTTTATTTACCATCCCACCTCAGAAGGCTGGACTGCCCGACGGGAATACTAACAAAGATTTGATTTCACTAAGCCTGATAAGTATTAGCCATTATCCGCCGGTCCAATGTTATAAAAGTAATTTCCAGGGTGTCCTCATTTCCCTCAACACTGGCCATTACTTTCACTTCCTTTCACACTGGGGAGGTACTGGGTCCATTCAGTAAAATTAAAAGAACTGCCTGCCATGTATGAAACAACAACAAAGGTGAATGACCAACATATTATCCTGGGACTGTATAGGGGTCTCCTCCAGTTTGGCTGTCCTTCAAACACTTTTCTCTGGGTCCTCTTGCCTCTGCCAATAAGACCAGTGGTTGTTTGTATCCACCATTTCATTATTTTATACCCAAGTACCCAAAGTGGGATCTTAAAATGTTTAACGCTGTATAAAAAGGTGTGCACTCTACAGGGTTATTATTTGTCACATACTCATACAGTGAAATGTATTTCTGTGCGACAGTGACACACGATGACGACAAGAGGACAGCTTAGTGGAATGTCGAAATTCCTCCGTTAAGAATGTAGCGTACCACCGCTTAGACCTTGAAGTGTGTGGTCCCTTACAGTCGATTTGCTTTGGGCAAAAACTCCAAAGGACTCTGCAAAGTTCAGTTAGTGTGCGGGGAGTCTAAATGAAGGGAGAGGATTCAAATGTATGTTTAAGGCAAAGCCAGTGTCTGTGTGTGACGCATATTATAGCAATTTAAGGAAGGAAGGTCATGCCCCCCCCAGTACCTTAGTCATCCTTCTCCAGACTCCCTCTGAATGATGAAGGGAGAGATGGACCAGGATGTGGCAGAGCGAGGGGATGACTCACCTCATATTCGCGTAACCCAGCAATGACAGCCACGACGGTGTGCTCACAACGTCAGCGTTCAAGGTTTAGTCGCTGTCGGGCCACCTTTGCAGCTGTAGATAGTGCAGCTGTTAATGATGTTTAAGAGGGTGCAAATGAAGTTCAACAAACATACCAAACAAAGGCTCCTACGCTGGTCTTTGTGATTTCCTATCGCTTCTCTCTACTCTGGGTATTGTTGTTTTTACAAAGCTGGTTGTGCAACATTTGTTTTTGTGGTTACGTCAATTTGGATGCCTCAGACTAACTCGTCATTGGATAAAGGTGTCCACTAAAGTAAATAGGTTGTGTGCTTAAAGGTGTGTTCTGAGCTCAAGGGGATGGCTGCCTTACATTCACATTTAGGGCATTTAGCAGACGCTTTTTTCCTAAGCAACTTACAATAAGTAATAAGTACGTTACATCTCTGTATGTGCTACACCTACATTATCTCCTACCATTTCAATATAAAATAAGGGTGTCCTTCAATATTCCTGTAGCAAGTCCTAAAATGCATATTATATGTATTTCAAAGGATATTCCATTTCACATTCCACATTCACTTACTTGTGAATAAACCTAAATTCCCATACTTTTTTTTTTCAACATTATGAGGGCATATATATATATATAACTCATATATCTACATTCACAATATGAAATGTGTACGGTCTTCTTCTTGTACATGCTCATGCATCTCATGCATCTTCTTGCATATGCTCACACCGTGCCTTGTGTAAAGTAGGTTTTATTTTACGGAGACAATGCACAATATATAATTGAGCCAGATTATAGCCACAAGGCTAATTTACATCTGTTGTCCCTAACTTCATGTAATGAAACAAAATAACCTCAAAACAAATGGTGATCAGCTTTTGGTAGATGACATGTGAGAGATAACAATGGATATTTGAATTGATAAATCATCCATTCTTACTTAATATGCGCACAATTGAAGAGGTGAGTGACGATAACAGAAAACATGAGCAAAGGTGGAATGGAACATCCTTTGAAATAAATATAATAAGCATTCTATTTATAAGGACTTGCTACAGGAATATTTAAGGACAGCCTTATTTTATATTGAAATGGTAGTAGATCATGTAGCTGTAGCACATACAGAGATGTAATGTAGCACATACCGGTAACAAAGTAATTATGAGTGAACAATTTGGGTTTTCCATTGTATTATTTCAGATAAATTGTAGCTACCTGTGAATGCACAGTATAATGGGTGCCCTTTAAATATGTGTATTACATTTGATGTTGGGAAGCTATTCTGGTGAAGAAAAGACAAAGAGACAGATGGCGTGACAATAGATTTCTCTCCATGACGTCCTTTGAAAATCTGGCTCTCTGTAATTAAGTGATACAGGCAGCACTGGACTGCTTAGATCCCAGTCTCAAATCACATGATACGATAGCAAACCCAGAGTCAGGTAACGTCATGCCAAGATCATGGTCCACTGCAAGGTGCTTACTACCCTGAACTATACAGTGTCACATTTTTTAATTTTGAAATACATGATGTCATTAAGGAGCACTTACCCAACCAAAGACAGAATACATTTGTTTTGACTTCTGGCAACATTTTTATATATTTATTTTGTAATGTCTAGTTAGTTCAACAGTGTCCAAACCAAAAATAATAATAATAGAAAATGAGATGTCACTGCAGGCGTTGCAGGCCTCTTACAGACAAATGAATGAGAAAAAAAGATGGTTTAAGGGGAATGAGAATAACAGAGTTAACAATAGAAGCAGTGACAGACACACAAACCGAGGGAAACAAACAGAACCGCCTACAGAGGCAGAAACACAAAAATGGAAGAAAAAAGAGCGAGGAACAGATGCAGTGAGAGAGATGAGAGAGAGAGAAAGAAAGGGTGAAAAAAAAGACTACTTTGCACCTGTCAGTATGAATTATGAAACCATTTCAGGGAAGTTTAGGGAAAACCTAAGATATGAAAGTCTCATCCGCAGAATGGATAATTTCAAATTGGGGAAAACTTTCTTTGATCAATGGTTGAACATTTAGCTTTCTGAGACAAGTAAAGAGATAAGCACTTCAGCCAGGGAGAACCGAAAACAATAATGGTATTCATAATGTACACTGGCCACAAATATCAACTCACTTCAAACAAAAGCTCAAAAACAGCTGCAAATATTTTGCATGTGTTATATTGAAGGGTATTCCTGCAGCCAACACAGAGGTATGTTCTGTCCTTAGTGGTCTAAGGTAGCACTATCTTCAATACACTTCAAATAATAATACTCCTTCTGCCAAAAAATATAATTAAATAAAAGATTGCCTTTAATGTCAGGATTCCCAGTGCAAAACCAAGGTTGAATACTAGCCATCATATAAATAAGATAATTGCAAACTCAGTTATAAATTGACATGGGTTGTAAGTGTCAGTGAAAGAGAGACTTTCCAGAAAGCTCTCTCGCTCCTCCCATGTACTGTATATATTTTAGAGATGCTCCGATTGATCACGATCTGCCGATATTGGCTAAAAATAGCATGACCAGAGAATCCCAAAAGCGCAGATTAAAAAAGCTGATCACTTGACATAAATTATATTTAAAAAAAAAATGGAACTTGCCAGTGGCAGCATGAGTTCTCCCGTCTAAAACATTGTGCTACACCGCCAGGATTTCACGGGGTAACTTCTGATGGCAAAGGAGGCAGTTTGACGTTAAGTTTAGTTTACGGAGCACTTGAATAGTGTAGTACTTTTTGTGTGCCATGGTTGAGAATGTTCATCACAAATAATTGAATACCTAAAAATGATGACCACAGTTAATCAATTCAGAACCAAATAAAACAAGTATGTTCTATAACAATAATTAGAATTACAATTTATATGTCATGGTTAATATGTAGTGGGCATATATAATGGGCAGATTTGACATGCAGAGCAGGGTTTGTTGTGTATACTACTCTACTACTGCTATGCAAGCGGTGGCAAAAACGGCAAACTTGTAAAAAAGATAAAAAAAGAAATTCCCTTTGGTATGAGAAATGTGTAGAGTGATTGTTGATGGTAACTCGCCCTTTAAAAGGCATCCTTTAAACATAAGAGGAAAGTTTAGCTTGAAAGAAAAGCACAGTGAAGGAGAAAGCACCCAGACGTTGTGTGGAGGGTGAAAATGGCCCAGCCTTATCCAATGACAACAGTTAATAATTGTCATTGGCAACTTTTAAAGGGGCGGTACAATGTACAATCAAGTGGCATCCTGCAGAACAGATTTGGCAAAATATATGTTTTTTTTGTTTTTATGCTTTTGAAACTTTGAACAATCCTAATTGTTATATTACTTGTGAGCTATGACCTATAGTTTTACAGACTAAATACAAATTATAAATAGATATAGGAACCTCATCGCTGGAAACATGGCCACTCAATGCTATAGTAGACAATGACATCATTTTGGAGTACCGACTGGCCCCTTACAGGCCAGTACAGGCCACCATAGTTTCTCCTACGTCATTAGAGGGGAGGAGTGCAATCAACAACCACAGTGCCAGATGCCACCAAATCCAACAAACTGCTGCTTTAATTATGGAACTGCAGATTGACAAATCATTTAAACCAATGAAAAAAAAGTACAATCACTCCCCTGCCCCCCCAGCAGATAACAAAGCAGCACATCACCTTCCTCTTTGTGTTGCTTGGGAATTCTTTTACAACAATTGACATTCTGGCAACCGTTGCCGTAAACGTTTTTGTAAATTGTATAGATGTGCCAAGTATTTTGTGTTACTAATTTGGTGTTTTTTCTCTCATTGCCATGAAGCTGGGAGCCCAGATCACTGTCATGATCCACAGAGGCATCCATATTCGTCTCCGTTGTGGTTAGCACCGCACTGTGTAGGCTCATGAACCAGAGTTTGACTAGCCCTGCCCGGGGTGTGTACTAGTGCTGTGCCCTTGAACGCTGCACATGTCAAAATATGTGTGTGTGTGTGTGTGTGTGTGTGTGTGTGTGTGTGTGTGTGTGTGTGACCAGAATCCCCCCTTTGAGGGAAGGGATGACGGTGTGATTGGATCACACGATGTGACAATCTGGTTTCACGGGATTAGATCGATTAGGCGTCTGCTCGGGGAGAACCCTGGTAGTACTGGCAACTCATATGTGCAAGATCATATTGTCACCCTATAAGTCCCATTTCAGATAATGGTGATCATCAGTATGTTTGATGTTACACTTCATTTTATGCACGTACTCCTTGCTATTCGATCTAAGCTATATCTTTTGTGTCTCAAATTATAGAATGTGGAGCTGACAGATTTATATGTCAATCATCCCGAAGTCCTTCTCAGTACTATTCCAATATATGGTACTTTGTCTCTTCACTCAAACTCATGAACAGATACAAGTATTGTTCTACCCATTTTACCCCTTTAATTTGTGACGGGGGGAAATGATTCACCTCATGTCTTTGATGTAGAGCAGATCAGAATACTAAAAGAACGCACAGAATACTACAAGAATGCTGTGTATATATTAGATCTCCATTAATCCTTTCAATCAAATAATTCACCAAACCCTAATCCCTACAGAAAGGTTCAGAACAGACGGATTGATCCTTTGTTCACAACTTTTTGTGACCAGCCTTAACAGATGGGTGAGGTCAGGCTGGACGCTTGCACCCTAAGGACCGGGATCTGTCGTCGTCATTAGCTCGGCGATGAACAGGACGGCTGGGGGTGGAGGGAGGGGGAACTTAAGACAAGACGATACGACAAGAATTACAACGAACACAACGAGCACCAAGGACTTTTGAGGTGATCCTCATGGTGGCAGGCGTGACGTGTGACTCCATCATCTCGCGCTTGTGTGTGTGTGTGTGTGTGTGTGTGTATGTGTGTGTGTGTGTGTGTGTGTCTGTGTGTGTGTGTGTGT
>JAOPUD010000145.1:11723311-11737262 GCA_027122715.1 Trisopterus minutus | reverse complement strand
GTGTGTGTGTGTGTGTGTGTGTGTGTGTGTGTGTCTGTGTGTGTGTGTGTGTGTGTGTGTGTGTGTGTGTGTGTGTGACGGTGAAGGAGCCAAGCACAAACACCGTACAGTTAACCATGCCCTGGTGTTTTTGAAAACAGTCCTTGATAAATGGTATGTGACAGGGCACTTTGAATAGCCTGCCGTTCTTCCCTTTATTTATTATTTATTTGATTTCTATGTCTGGTACAATGCTGCCTCTGTAACAGTGTTCCAGGAAGAAAGGAAAAGGCAGGAAATATGCTAGGATTGTTTACTAATGGAGATTCCAGGCATGCTGTAGGAAAGCTACTTGGTTTTGTCTCTGCCTTCACGTTCTCCGTTTAGAGCCTCCACAGGACAAATTAGGAGTAGACCATTGGCCCTGACCGCAAAGGCTGTCTACCTGGCAGGGTTAACTGGGATGAGAAGCTTTTCTTCTTTCTTTTGGGTTACCCGGCGTGCGAGGTTATTAACCGCTTTCTGCTGGCGATGCACAGTGTAGGCATGGACTTCATTCTTCATTTTGCCACCAAACAAGGAAACGTGAGCAAGGAGTAAAGCAAGAAAAGGGCTCATTTAAGACTGAGGCGAAGGAAAGGGAGGTATGGATAGATGAGGGTTTTCTCCGTCGCCTGCCACATATCAAATACCGCCACCCTAATGGGAACCTTTCCTCACAGCAAAGGCTGGTTGATGAACAGCTAGCCTGGGCCGGCAGAGGCTACTGTCAAGTGTGTATCCATTATGGTCGGTTTCCTGGGACTCCCTGATAGCTACTCCATCTGGATGCTGGATATTGAGTTTGCACGATTGCGCGAGCCAAATACATGGTATCTAACAGATGCTAATTGTAGCATTTCTCAACATATATTTTCAGTGGTATTTACTGCAGTCAGTTCAAAAGATGAAAGAGATATGTCCCAAATCCAGAGGTGGGAACATTTTCAGTAGAACTTTAAAATCTTGAAGAGTGTACATTTTGCTTTCTTGTAAGCCTCACCGCATAATTATACTGACTCCTTAATAATGTAATAATGTAGTCACTCAATATTACGAAATAATTGTTTTATATCACGAAAACTGCTTATTATTGCGCATATTATTATCTGAATAATGTAGAGAGAGTCGGTCATTATTACGAAATAATTGTTTTATTTCGTGAAAACGGCTAATTATCACACATACACGTAACAAGAAAATGTCTAATTGATTACGAAATAGATTTTGGGGTTCTGCTGGAAAAAATAGTTCTGTTGAAATCTATGGTTTGAACTGTGTCCATTGTAAACGTCTTTTTTTCATTCAGAAATAATGACCGTAGAATTCCGTCATTTAGCGGAATCTAGTATTCAAAAATGCTGTGGAATCCAGCCCATTTAATGTATTTTGTTGTGCTGTATAACTCAGTAACATTCAATTGACGCTGCTCATCTATGACGCTAGCGTTAGCATAAAACATCAAACAAATTATGCAAGATGCTACGCTCCCTTTGCTCGTCAGTCACAATACAAATACATTCATCCTCATTGCATTCCCCTTCAGGAGCTGAATGCAACATTGCTAATGTTGTTCATTTCCCCCCCAAAAAAACTTCAGACACACTTAGTCTTTCAATGCAGCGTTTAAACCATCACAGCATGTAATTGAATTTGCCTCCTCAATGTTGAAATTGTGACTAATCCCCATGTTGAACATAGGCTCTGAAGGGGTCCCTGTTTGATGAAATGCCTTTGAGCTGGGGGGGTGTCCACTGACTAGAGTCAGTGGACAGTAATGCAAAAAATCTTGTGCATCCATTAATATGGATGCACAAGGCTTGGCAGGTGATGTGAGTAGTTGGTGCAAAGGTAGAATATTATAGTGGCAGAGAGGGAATTCTTCTTGTATGGCAAGACTCCCTTTTTGGGGGCTACAATATTACCATTGTTTTATACTTCTGCATGTTTTCATGAAACTGAATGAATTGATTTTGTCCCTACTCCACACAGGGTAGCTTGTCTCTAGCCATCTGTCAGAGTGCATTTATCAAGCATTGTACAAACAACATGTCGACCACTCTGTATCGGAATAGTCAAACATGTTTTACATTCCTCAAACGAGTCATTTACTACTCTGCTGCGACCCCGGTACTTAAAAATACATTCAAGGAACAATTGGAGGCTATACTTGTTCAATGCCAGAATCCCTTTGTGCGTCACTATTCTTAGCGAATTACCTTCATAGTTAATGGGGACATTTGAATACATACAATCAAGCAATACTCAATCTGACTGCTTGATTACACAACCCTATAATAATATCCGAGTGCTAGGATACTCAAATATACTGGAACAAACGCAACCTAAGTTAGCTGCTACATGCTTTTTTTCATTAATCATGTACTAGCTACTACATGATTAATGAAAATGACTGTAACAAAACGGGCGGTGGTGTTATAATTATACCCGAGCCCCCAATACAATGAACAGGTGGGGGAGAGAATAACAAGCAGATGCAATAGGCTCTTTTCAAAGAGGTGTCATCCTACATGAACACAGGTGTTGCTCATAACACTACTTATGGGTCTGCTCCTTTTATGTACCAGGGAACGGGTGTAACAATCCTGCCCTGACCACGTTCTCTACCTGTTATGTTCTTTGTGTCGTTAGTGTAATGTCTCTCAGATGTTTTGATTCGTAATTCTGTTCACCTGTGTTCCGTGTATTTGAGTTCCCTAGTTTCCTTCGCAGTTTATCCATTCTTCTTTTGTTGTAGGTTTGTTTCTGTCTGCCTTTCTTCCCTGAATAAAGTTTTGTCCCTCACCTTTGGTACCTTTGTATTAACTACCGACAATGTATTCTTCATCAGATGTGTATCCAAGGTATGCCAGGGGGAAATTCAAACGCACTCAATAAGACATGCTGTTAATATTTAAACAAAATGCATACCTAATTGTTCTACTTGAGAACATCTCTCTATAACAACTCTGAGGTTAACCATTCGAGTTGTGCTTAATCATCATACACTCGCTTTACTGTAACAAACGATCAATTGAACCAGACCTCACAAACATTTACACATGGAGTTGTGTACGACATGGGAGGTTAATAGAAGATTAATTAAAGTTGATGCTTTAGCTGGTGTGAACCAACTGTCATGTTGTAATAATTAAATGACTAAACACAAATTAACATAATGAAAGGATATTGATTTAACAGATTTTACTTGAATGTCAGCATCATTAAATAAGGAATTCCCGGGGCCTGCATCATCAAATGAATATTTATAGACTGAACCTCACTCAGACAATACAACTCCCACTCATCAAAGTGTGATGATATAAAGATGTTTACTGTGAATTAATTACATGTATCTTGTTTTTTTTGGTCAAATTTTCACCTAAAGCCATTTACTGGACACTTGATTGGATGCATGCAGGCATGAAGCCATTGAGAAACATGGGCCGTTGTGTGAGGTATACGCTGCAGAATGGAGGGTTATCATAATTGAGTCTCACTATCAGGACATTCAGACCAAAGCCCCCAGCCCCAAAAATAACACACACACAGTACAAATACACTAATAAGATCTGTTCTGCTTTGAAGAGGGAAATAATGACCACCCCAGCCCATCAAGCAAAAACACATAAACAAAAGCCTTCAAACCCAATTAGAGTGGCCTGTTATAATAAATGAAAGGCACTCGATGTAATGGTTTGGTAATAATACACAACCGCCAGGGCTTTCTACAACAATTGTCTAATTAGGGGAGGCAGTTGGGATGTGACCCATTTCTAAACAAATAAAAAAACGACCAAAAACCATCTGCAACCATGTTACCAATCGTTTTTTCAATTCACCCGGCTCCCTCGAGAGACCCGCGACAGACGGCCGTTCAAGAGGAGGAAGGCGACGGACGGACGGACGGACGGACGGACAGACGCGTCCCCTGGGCCGGGGCACTCGCCGCTGTGGGCACCAGGGGCCTACGCCTGCAGCGTGGGCGGGTGAGTGCCAGCGTGCCACGGGTACGGTCGGGCAGAACAAGACACTTTGTGGAAAGACAATGTCCTTTTGCTTTGGCATATAGTGGCTGTGTGTAATTAACTGGAGGCCAGGCGGCGCGACAGACGGCGGCGCTGGGAGAGGCTGTGCCTGTGCCCAGCGTTCCTCCCTCCGTCGAGGCTGACTCCGGAGTGAGTCTTTTGGGGATACGGCCGGGGCGACGCCACCTGCAGAATTTCCTTTGGGCTTTTGATTTACTACAGGAAACTAATTATGGGAGATCAAACATGGTAATTGCGGATTTTAATAGAAAAATATGAAACCAAATATGTGATTGAACCCGATATGACTTGGGGGTGTGTATCTTAGTACACAGCCCTTAGTCAAGGCATATTTAGTTTATACCAGAAACCACACTGATCAGTCAGTAACACCCATTTTGTTGGAATAAAATCAATCCACATTCTCATACATGATGACCGTGTGTGTGCTTTACATTTCGGTTTACGGGCAGTTGAACGATGAAGACACAAATCTAAACAGATTATTCCTTTGATATGGTTTATTTGCGGGCTGCTTCCTTTGTATTAAGGTCCAATGAAAAGGGAGCAGGATAAAGTGATGACATAATGTGTTTGGAACGTTATTTAAAGCCTGGTTAACCACCTTGGCTAACCCTCAATGATCTGTAAAGTCCATCAACACGCTGGGATTTGCGTTCGACAGTAATGGAATCGGCCGACATTGTTTACTGCCTGTCAAAGTAAGGTTATGCTGGAGCTGGGAGGTTCTAAGCGCCGTGCGCTGTCTTGGCTTACTGATGAATTTGCTTTGAGGTCAGAATAAATTGATGTTTCACAGGTGTGCTTTGCTCTTTGACTGTAATGTTTTGGTGCCTCTCTCTCTCTCTCTCTCTCTCTCTCCCTCTCTCTCCCTCTCTCTCTCTCTCTCTCTCTCCCTCCATGTGAGGAAGGGGGGAAGGCTGGGCTGGTAGTGTAATTAAAATAGCTGAACTGCAAAATGAAAGGGGATTCAAAGAGCATTGAGGCTAGGTGTTACGAGACATACCTGACACATAATCAATCACAAGAATCTGATCACAGAAGACCACAGCATGGCCAGTGGGCGGGGAACACAGCTATTGCCATCGACTCCAGAGAATCCCCCCTACGGACGACCCCTAATGCATTCTGTATTTCTTTCATATTTATGATGAACATCCTTCTGCGTTTCCTATGCTCACCTTTTTCTTTTCATAAAAAATGTATGCAGAGCATTTGGTACAATGTTGTTTCAGTGGAAGGTCATTAAGTTTAGTGAACCGTTATTGTCTGTAAGTGTGCAAGATGCAAGAATAGACATTCACAAGGCATCACTTTGATCTTTCACAAACACCAACAACAACCACCATTTATTTCTGATATATTTCAGTGTTCTATTCCGTTACAATACGCAGTTTCTGTGTAGAAAGCCATTTGGGGAATTGGTTAGCATGTTCTGCATTAGGAATAATGTAACATCAAATAGAAAACGTACCTAATCAATCAACATTCACCTTCAGACCAATATAACATTATTAAATATTGACGACGTTAATCATTTTTATATGATATATGAGTGTACGAATTGACAGAGAGCAAATAATTAGGCCGGAGAGATTCACGATAAGGATCTTTATGTGACCGATTGGTTAAATGGTGTCTGGATGCTGTCAAAAAGAAGCCGGCAGGGTAGGGAATAGGGAGCCTACTGCATGCCTAGTTATTAAGTGGGAGAGAGAGGCTGGATCCAAATATGCTAGCATTTTGTTTTAACATAAATTTCATTATGTGGCTGGTCTTATTCAACAAGTTATTTAGGAGATATTTTAAAGTTAACGTCATGTTAACTTTGTGACGTTTTCGTCACAATAAAAAGGTTAATCAAATGCCTCCACAAGCCCTCATTCAGGTGAGACGTTGCTTTGTGGGCTAGCTACTTTCTCTGAGTGTGTTATACTTGAAAGATATATAGACAAATAATTCAAAAGGAAAGCTTTTAAAACAAATAATAGCAATAATGAAGAAAGACCATGATGGGTCAATATGTACTGGAATTGATGTATAGTCCAACAAAGTTATCTGTTAATGTTAGTTTACACTATTTCAGCCAACATAGTCCAGAGTTACAGTATATAAAGTCTACGTGGATATGAGGCAAGTTGCCAGAGGACATTCAGTCCCAAACGTGCTAGAGATAGTGTCGGAATCAGCAAACCCTCCTGCCAGTACTCCAAAAATATTACAGTGTTTTGTTTTTTAAGCTTCGGTTTAGAATAGAAATGTGTTATGTACTATGGCTCACACTCGGTCACCACAAAGTTTAATTTTGGTTGTGTGCCTTCTGACATTATCCGGGACGACCAGAGATGATAGCACAAAGACAATATATAACACCCTGACAACCAAGAGTGAGAATAGTTATAGCCAGAGGTGTACATAACTGGTACGCAAGTACGCATATGTGTAACGTCACTTGTGTCACTACAACGCTTTTGCGTAACGAATGGGAGATAGAAAAAAATGAAACAAAATACATTGAGCAGCTACTTTGGCGTTTCGCCACCTGCAAAGAAAAGGCAAACGGAGCTGGAGCAGAAGAAAATATTTTTTTTCGAAAAGTGGCGCCAAGATGTGCTGTGGCTCGAAACGAATGATAAGCGCACTAAAATGTGCGCTCATGTGCAGTCCAGTATACCCATCGTGAAAGAACCCTTTCTCTGGGGTTGGGTTTACTCTGAGATGTCCTAACAGGATCCTGAATAATGAAAGGATTTAAGCGGCGAAGCAAGATTGGTTAGCATCCCTAATGGTCTCATCTGATACTAGGTTATCCCATAATTTTTATTCTGCAACCATAACACCTTAGGGTTTATGTAGCACAAACCCAATTTGAGTTGGCTGACTTCATGTCAAATAACTTAATTAACTGTACTGAGACCAGGAGTGAAAAGCATTATGAAATTTATGAAATGAAAAATGACCCCAGTGTGTCGGTCTGCTTATTTTTGTTAGCAATGCACATATTTACACTAATGGTTCAGCTTGTGAGTTCTTCCTTAATTATTTGGTAAGTTGTTTGTGCATCTATTTCCATACTTTCTTTTTGTATGGTCTGGACCAATATCATGTCACTATAAAATATTGAGATGTAAAGTAGCATAATTTCAATAGGTGTATGTGTCAAGAACATCACCTAATTCAACCTTTCAGTATTTTATTCATAATTTCATTATGTTGGCAACTATGACGATTAACATCAGTTTGTGATGTTAAATATTTGTAAAATGTTAGGCTAGAAGGTGTGGAGCTAGCATGCCAAATATGTTGCCTCTAACCACAATCTTTTATATAAAAAAGACTTACCCGGGTTCCATTTAGACTTTACAGGGAATTTTATAAACTGTATATTTAGTTGAGCCATTAGTTACATTTACACACCCAGGAACCGCGATGATAGTTGTTGCATTCAATATCTAAATTATTAAAAATACAATGTTCATGAACTGATAATTGACGATGCTTGTATTCTTTTTATTTGTTTTTCAGAATAAAAAGATTGCCTTCTGTCTTTTTGCCACCTTCTATCTTGGAATCAGATGGTACGGAGGCTGCGTGTTAGCGGTGGCCTAGTTGTACCGTTTCTACCTTCACAACGTGGTACTAAACCCATCAAGTTTATGCCAGCACAAACTTGATTTCATGCCTTGTATTCATCAAATATGGTTTTGACCTTAAAACTAAATATTGACTTGAAAGTAGTTATTCTAAAAATATATCTACTGGAAAATAAATGTTGCTGTATTCGAGTTATCCAAACTCTTGGCATGACGAAAACAAAATCATTGAAGTTATTTCATTACAAAATTGCCAAATCAGTGATGTATTTAACAAAAAGAAAATCGTGTTTATTTTCCTTTTCTTCCGTTAATAAGCTTTCACTGCAGCTGAGCGGCAACCAATTAAAGAGACAAAGGGACAATGAGGGAATGGTATTTACTTCCTTCGGAAGCTTCAGCAAAAATCAAAGGAGCCATTCCTCCTTATTGTGCTTCCTGCGCTATAGTAGAGAGACAGAGAGATGGCACAATGGCGAAGAAAGCTGAGAATTTCTTCCTGCCAAGATTTTTTTCTCTCTCTCGCTACAAATCAGCATTGTTAATAGATTTCTCACCCAGCGGTGTGCAGCTACATCCCGTCGCAGAAAACCTAATGCACCATGTCTGGGAGTCCCACTGGGATGACCCCACTCTCTGGCAAATTGCATTAGACTACATTATCCATGGTTCCTTTCTCTCTCTCTATCCCTCTTTCTTAGAGAAGAACTCTACAGATAATGAAGAAAAGAGCCTCTCAGATCTCGTTTTGTGCTTAGTAAGAAGTTTGAATGTTGCCCATTTGCTCTTCAGGTTGGTACTGCTATTGATGTGAACAATCAGAGGTCGCACAACAGGCCACGAGGCATCGAAGGTGAACACCGAATGAATGTCAATTTTAATGTTTTAAGCATTTTGTCGTGCTTTGTGAATAATTTCTTGCCAGTATTGGAGTACTGGCAATGAATTTAAAGTTTATTTATACCCAAATTCTGCCAATCCCCAATGAGATTGGGCTTCACTCAGCACACCAGCTTCATAAAAATCCCCAGTCATGCAGATTGCTGCTCTTACAATAGCAAAAGTTATTTTGATAGCAGAGCCCCAACTGTTTTAAAATGTATTTAACAGGAACTAACCATGCACAATTATCCTGCCTTATAATGTGTTCACCTAATGCATTATGCTAACCAGAACGATAGCTAGAGGAAAAAGCTGAATATACAACCGAGCAATGGACCGAGTCTTAAAGGGATTGACGTGTGAAGCAATCTCTCCAACGCAGTTATCTAGAGTGGAAAATGTAAAAATATTTGACTAAACGGAACGGCTCTAGGGTGTCAACGCAGAATAAACACTTCACTAGTCTTTGGAAATGGATGACAATGTCCCACCAGCGAAAAGGCAGATGGTTTCACATATTGCCTTACAGAAGGCAGAAATAACAACCCACTGTGAGACATGCTTCGGGGATATTGATTTTAATTAATGTCCAAGATTATGGGAATGAGCCATAAAACAATAACATATTACTGTGTGTAATTGATCATTTACAGAAGCCATCCACAGGTCCCTAGGGAATAATTAGTGTATTTTTTGAGGATATTATTCATTCCACTGCTTGGCAAGCTAAATGCCATTCCTTTAGGAAAATAAGTTTCATTTAATGTAGCAGAAAAACTACCTCCAATATAAAGTTTGCCAAAACTATCCTCACAAGTATTTTCATGAGGAATTTCCTGCACCTGCTAAGCGTGACTTAATTTCCGTCAAACTCAGGCTTGATTGGCACAGTTTTCAATGACTTATACCAGCGCTTGCGTCTGTATTGGCCCTTTCAAATATCAAGTGGAGACCTAACATTCTGGCATGGTCCCGATGAGCAAGGATTAATAAAGGAGAGATTTGGCACTTGAAAAAAAAAGACATCCATGTGGAGGAAGTACATTTTAAGACTTACTTGACATTTTGAAAGACCACCTACTTTACAAACGGGGGAGTTGTGTTGTGTTGTGAATATGATGAAGGTAATGGAAAAGAAATGGAATGAACAGAATTAATATTTCTCAGAAAAGCATATTCAATTCAGTAAGGAAAAGGCTATATCTTTGGTGTTTGATGTAACTAGTTTTATAAATACTTTTCTTACCTGAGAGCTGGTTGAAGCCTCATAACCAAAGTCACACAATTTGCTGATTTTTTTGATGATCCTGTCTACGTGAAACTTTAATTGGGTAGAATTTTGTGTTTTTCACTATGAGCTGGTCTGAAATTACTACATGGTTTTATCTGTTAGTGCTTGCCAAGTGACCATTGTGTGATTACTGCCAACTGGGTTTACAGTATAAACGGTATAGAAAGTACACCGGTGTGAATTTGTGGCATGGATTCTGACGTTACCGTGAGACTGGTGTGACCGGTAGACAGTGTTGTGTGTAACGCATTACAAAATAAGTAACAAGTAAATACAGTAATGTAACTACTTTTTCATGTCAAAATTAAAGTTAACTACTGAAAATATGGTAACGAAACGTCATTTATTTTTCAAGTCTGCCCAACTGATCCCAGGGACAGATAATGCGCAACACGCAGGCACTGCTTGCGCAATAGTCCCTTCACGAGCTCTCATTCCACACCGTACGAGATGCTGGTAGCGTGAAGCTGTCTCTGCATCTCAGACATCGCTTCCGCAGGCATTTTCTAAAGCCAGTCCTTACGACAAAAAAAAAGATGGTCAAAACACTGGATCCCAGTTACGTGTTGTCTGCCCGTACATACTTCAGCCAAATTGAGATGCCAAAACTATACGGCAAGGTGTGCGAGCAAGTGGAGGAAGAAATCCATACATTAGTATTTTCATTAGTGAGATGAAATCAACTTAAAAAAAAAAGATTTAGCATTTTTTTCTATTGCAGATTTGCTCAATAAATGTTCTTAAAATACTTCTGTTAACATGAATCCTTTACCGTTCCCCTGTGAAACGGCAGAGACTGCCATTTTCCCTTGCCCACAATATACCCTGCCCTATACATCTGAACCAATACTTATTTTCAATGATAAATACTAAACACTTCACGACTAACACGACTTACATTACAAATAACATATCCTTAATATAAAGTTTGAGGTCCATGTGATATGGATACAAAACACACTTAAATGTATATTCCAGTATGCTTGTGCATGAGTGCAAATTTGTATAGTTTGTGTTGTATCTATAACCTTGATGAAACTATGTTTTATGTACGCAACCCTGTTTTATGTCGCCGACTAGGTGTACAACAAGGGATACAAGAGCATATCCATAATGCACAGGAGGAACGCCATTCAGTGGATTTTCACTGTACTGTTGTATTATGGAAACACTTTGCATTTAATGTGGTGTTCTTGCTAAAAAAGACCTGTGGATAACAGCTATGATGTGAACGCATGCTGGGCTGAACTCGCCGACACATAAGCCTCCTCTGGCTGATGTAACTAGACAGTACAGTTAAGGGATGTTATATATATATATATACAGTATATATATATATATATATATATATATATATATTTTAGAGAGAGAGAGACCCGCAGAGTTCTCTCAGCCATGTAAATTACTTTCCAGTAAGAGGCAAAATAAGAAAAACACCTGTCTGCATACATACGCCTCAAATCCTCTGCTGTAGGTAGAGGTATACTGTATGCAGACACATGCTCCCCTCTTGAGAATGCTTCCTTGCCCAAAGAAAAATCTGTACGCCAGAGCCATCAATAGAGACTGAGTTAAAACAGGGTTTGTGAACCAATTCCAAGAACACGTTAGCGTAAAATAGGATTTCAATTTTAATGAGCTTTCACGCTATTAGGGGCTTTTATTTATTTATTTCATTTTATATCTGTGCCCCCCATAGCCATGGCTATGGCTGCATTATTTACCTCTAATGACTTCTGTGCAATTCAGAGGATCATGGTTTCTGAAAGACTTCTTAATGTATAGGGTTGTCACTTCTGGATGGGTTTCAACCTTCTATACCAATTGCCTCTGTACACTACCAGTGTTTGTGTTGTGACACGTTTGCGATCACGCCTCTATGCTTTGGCGTGTGCAAAATGGACACATCGCCATGCTCATTTTTGCATTTGTGTGATTTGTCAAGCAATCACTGTATTATTTGCAACGGGGTCAAAACCACACTCCACAAACAACACAGGAAAAGGCCATCAGCTGCACGGAGATATGCCGTTACCGGGCAAATTCAGCGGGGAAGAAGTGATAAATCACCCCGGCTCAGGTTGAGGCTCTTGAGGCCGTCTACTGCAGCGCGGCTCCCCGGGTGTTGGAGGAAGACTGTTCCGGCACACTCACAGCACATTGTGCGCTGTTTGTTTGTTTAACACTTTGACTCTTTCCCCCCACACACACAGTTTATGAGATGATTTGTTTGTGAAAGTGGACGCCGAGCTCAGGCCCCTCACGTCAAGAGTAGGAGGAGAATGAGGAGGAGGAGGAGGGGAGGGAGGAGGACGCGGACGCACAGCCCATGTTCCTTTGGAGGTGAGGAGGAGGAGGAGGCAAGGAGGATGAAGAGTTCATGCTCCTCAGGAAGTAAGGAGAAGAGGATGGGCTGTCCGCCCATGTTCCTCACAGAGTAAAGAGGAGGAGGGACAGCTCACGTTCCTCATGAAGCGGAGGAGGAGGAGGAGGAGTGTGGACAGCTCATGCTCCCCAGGATGTTAGGAGGAGGGAGAACAGTTGGTGTGCTTGACTCCATACCTGCTCAACCACCCGTGCACAGACCGCCGTTCCAGTCCGCAGCCAGGAGGGACCAGCTCCCCCTTCTGGCTGATTACACATGCGACAAAAAAAAAAGCAAAGAGGGAAAATATATGGGTATGTCGGTTGTCAAGCAGTGTTGTCCTCAATGACAGATAATGTTACCCACAACCACACGCACGTACACACTTCGGAGGCTGACGAGACAAGCAGGGACGTGTTATCCACACTTGTGATACGGCACCATTAGTGCCACGCGTGATAGCGCCGCACTCAAGCTGACGACAGCTGCACTTTGCTCTGGCACCTGCTCTTACATGCTAATACCGTCAGCTGCATGCTAATAGGGGCTCCAAGAAGGAGGGAACCGCAATGGGAACTGAGGACTAATATTTGATTGAGTTGCACTATTCATTCGATTACATGTATGTAAGTTCTAAGCGTAGAAAGTCGTCTTGCGTGCTTCTGTAAGTCACCGTGCTGAAGTAAACAGGGCTAGCAATAAGCACGTGTGGTCCGGTGTTACGGAAGGGGTTCTGACTCAAGGCGGGGAGCGCTGCACTAATTACGACACGTGTGCGCGCATGCGCATGCATGGATTTGTAAGAAAATATAATAATGTGCTTATATAATGTGCATGCGCGTAGTGGACGCGGGCATTTAAAGACTATTTCGTGCTTGGGTAGCACACGGCGGTGTTGTTTTTAGGTCTTCTTTTATTTATCCCCGTAATAATGTTGGGAGGAGGGGGCCCACACAATTACTGCGGTCATTGTTGTGCTTTCCTTTCTCCTCAATGCGTTAGCGCCAGTGTTAATAAGAGGTTAGGAAAGCGCGTCACCGCGTGTATCACCACGGCCGGGCTAAAACCACGGTTTAGATTCCCATGAGGAAACCCATAGAAGGGCACAAATAGGCCTATATATATATATATATATAGGCCTAGGCCTATGGTTTTTTTTTCCTAGTAGGTGCTCGTGAGAAACGATGTTTCAGGAGAAAATACGTATAATCATGGAAATGAAGAATATGCGTTAACACAAAAAAGGTATTAAAAAAACGTTCGAGGAGTATTTTTGTGCAACATTGGAACATTGGTGTGAAGTAAACGAGTGTATCATGTGGTGGCTAGTTATATAAAGTCACTAAAGAATCCGTTCATACCATAATTCTCTACCGCCCTCTAGTGGCAAAATGCAAGTGCAACCCCCTTACAGAAGTCGGTGTTTTGATGATTTTTTTCAATTTCAGCTGTTATTAAAGACCAACAAAGTCCAATGACAAAACATAATTGCAAGAATCTAAGCACCCTCCCGCGATATTTTACTTATTATTTTAGAGTACTTTACTCTAAAATGATAGTCTACAGATGGTTGAGGACTGTCGATTCGGGACTCAGTTCATCTTAAAAGACAAAAGGTCACAGCTGTCCAAAGCACCAACACTGAAGTGTGCTAAACCGGTGTGTGTGTGTGTGTGTGTGGGTGGGTGGGGTGTGTGTGTGGGTGGGTGTTGTGTGTGTGGGTGGGTGTTGTGTGTGTGGGTGGGTGTTGTGT
>JAOPUD010000145.1:11499009-11513930 GCA_027122715.1 Trisopterus minutus | reverse complement strand
CCTGTTGGTTCAAAGAACATCAAAGAAAACCTGAGCAACTTTCTTATTCCCATTTTACCTTCATCTACAATTCTTTTCAGGATGCCCGGCCTCCCTCTTGAGGAATTTGTTGTTTTACGGCTTCGCTTGCCCTCCCCTCCCACTCTCCAATTCTGCCTTCCTCGATTCCTGACCCAGGGCCGGGGAATTGATTTGTAAATGCGAGCATTCAAAGTTAAATGTGAAGCGGAGAGGGAGCAGGGAGCTGAAGTGTTTTCACTGTGGCCCTCCCACTCCTCGACCCTGTGGGGAGGACGGAACGGGGCGCGCTCGCATGAGAATACAAACTGTCGGCCGTAAAGAGCTGGGGGGGCTTGTTAATGGGGCCCCTGCCGATGCTAACCGTCTAAAAAGGCAGGGTCAACTTTCCTAAAGGAAATTGGATGTTTTTGGACCCTTTTTTAATCGCGCCTCTCCCGGGGCAATCAGTGGTTTCATGGCCAGCAGACTTTTCTTTCGCTTTTTTTCTTTCCGTTTTTATATTTATTCGTGGGGGGGGGGGGGGGGGGGGACAAGGCATTGGTCCGCACTTCCACTACAGCTACATAAAAAATGTTGCTTAATAAAAAAAATAAGTTTAGCTCTTTGGGACACCCTCTGTAGAGGTCTCTCAGACTGACATGCCTAGATGATTCAGGGCATGATTTCAGGGCAGTAGCCACAGTAGATAATTGTTTTTTTTACTTTCGCCGTAGTGCAGACCATGAATCCAAAATTGTAGTTCCTTTTTTATAAAGGTGGTCTATCAATACTTGATTTAGCTCCAAGTCAAGAAGAGACTTAACGGCTCTTTTTTCATGGAGATTTTAGCTGTGGACTCAACCTTCAGGAATCTGCATATGAATGTTCCTCTCTTTCAATTTGCCCTCATTTTCTTTTCCCTTGGTAGGTCAGTAAGGCAAGCCCATGCTGCCTTCTACAAAGCACCATGTATAACCACAATTGTTGGTATGGACGGGCTGTGACTTCTAACCCATAGTTCTTTAAATCCAACCACTGGAACTTCCCCACTTCAACTTCCAGTGCGGCATAAAGGGAAGTTGTTGAATGTATGCCATTTGTTTAGAGGACGTAAAGAGTGCATTGGGCTGTGAGGTTCTGATCATCTGATAAGGCCGGAAGAGACGGGTAAATAGAGAAGAGAAAAAAACTCCCCCAAAACTGAAAAAAAATTAAACTAGGCCAGACATCATAGCCCACGGCCGAACCACATGCTGAACCGAAGTGACGGAACCACACTAAGAAAGGCATATATAGATGTCCATCTCAGTCTCACTGCTGCCTGTGGGCTCAGGTGTTTCACCAAACAATTATTGATTGCTGGGAAAAAATAATGAAAGTACAGGGGTGGTAGTATCAGCCTTAACCAGAGGGATTCCTGGAGTTTGCCCGGGTTGTCCAGACCACTGGGCTTGCAGAGTGGACCACCACGGCTGGGGAACGGAGGGAAATGCTGTTGGCTTCCTGTCCCACAGACGCAGCCCACGCTAATAGCGTCATAGCAGAATTTGATTTGAGTAGATCTGGTACTCAAGCCGCTCATGCGTCTGGCATACTCATGCACACTCGTGCATGTTATATCTAGATTAGCACTATCAGTCTAGATATCAGTCCATGGCGTCCCAGAATCTCACCAGCGATGGCAAAGCCCTACAGGAACAGTTTGTAACAAGAATGTACTAGATTGTACATCTTTGATTTAGTCTTGTATTAAGATAGAGAAAATAAAGGGATAAATACGTGGGCTAAGAGGGATAAAAAATATTATATTTATTATATATATTATATGTATGTAAGGGTGTGAGACATCTCTCAGTCCGAGAACACATCATGTCCACTCTTCAGTTGAGTAACAGTATCAAAATGACCTGGCCAAACATGGGATGACCAAAGCGTCCTTTGATAGTATTGTATTGGGATATTGCAACAATATTTGAATACTTTCATCATAACTGCCGTGCAGCGGGGGGGACAATAACTTTAAACTAACTGGTTGTTTAATATTAATTAAAGGTCCTAGGGTTCTCCCCAAGATTAACAGTTTTAGAGGTACTATATATTTAATAAGGGGTTGGTAATTTTATCAACCTTAATAGAACTGGTGGCAATGTTTTATTTATAGTGAGCAGTCGCCCACATAGTTCCTGTGTGATTTATTTTTGGGTTTTCTAAACCAGTCTGCCGTGAAACTTTCAAACCACCTATTTGCTTTGTGATAATTGGACGTAGGCCTGCCCTCGTACTATAGACGCGTGGCTTGGAAGGCTACTGACGTCCACACAGTGGTCCTACGGGATAATGCAGTTGTGTTTTTCACCTTATTAAAATAACACTGTAGGAAATATTACGTTTAAGTAATTAAAAGAACACTGTAGGAAATGGCACAGCCAAAATCCCTATTTGTAGGCAATTCTGGCCTACCGGGCTGTCAATTGTCAAACAGAAAGCGGTCTCCTCCTCCTACCACCTGCTTCACCACACAAACACTGTTCTTCAGACCTTAGCATCAATTACCCAAAAGGGTCAATCCAAACAGCCTTCCCACCAAGTTATTTACAACATTTCTCCCTGTGCAAAACAATAGGTGTCGAGTAATTGGCTTTTCAGTGGAGAAGAGCCAGTCCTTCCAGTTTGAAAGACAGCCATTTAAATTGGCACAACTGCTGTCAACATACCCCCGCCATCCCTATCACTGCGGCAGACGCAAAATCAAGCGGATATTGCTGAAAATCACCATTATTAGTTTAAATTATTTCCTCAAACCAAGCTGCCCGTGCGCCAAACATTTCGACCAATTCAACCAAAACCCTAACATGATCAACCATGAAAGCACATTTGGCTAAGGCTTTGATGATGTGAATTTGAAACTTAACTTTTCTCACCATAATACACACACACACACACACACACACACACACACACACACACACTAAGGGCTGGCATGCCCTTTGCTTTTGGCAAAAAGAGTAGGGAGGCAGACATGTTTAGGGAACGTTTTCTGGAGCCTTCATCAGATGCAAACAGACACAAAGCCCCCCCCACACACACAAACAAACACACAACGACATGTTTCGAGCACAGTCATTAAAAAGTAGTCTGTTCCAAAAAAAGCCATTACAAGGGTATATAGATAATGAATGTTGGTTAAAACCATTTAAAGTGCGGCCACAACACTTAATCAAGACGTGCAAAGCACTGCCATGTATGTGTTCCATTCTCTTTGTTGGATTACAAGAGGCTAGTCGTGTCTCCATCACAGGCTCCGATCAGATATCAACGGCCATGTGGAAGCGGCATATTGTGAGGTAACATAAGTATGACAAATATATATGTGGGTGGTGCATCCCTGTTCCACCCTGAACTGCACTTGTATCTTTCAACCCATACAGTGGGCACATTTCAAGTGGACCTGCTATTTCTGGCAAACCTGTGAGTGTCACACACACACACAGACAAATGCACACGCACACGCACACACACACACACACACACACACACACACACACACACACACACACACACACACATAAACAGACACACACACAAAGAGCAGACTTTAACAACCCATGACTTTGCTATAATACAAGCTATTTTATTGGAAACTGTCAAACCTGTCCACGTAGAGTTACATTTACTGTACTTGCAGAACGAGAAACAGCGGTGGTGACTCTGCACATTGGGATTGCAGTGGATGCCCCCTCGCCTCTGTATAAAATAGTGTCATATATTTACCAAGGACACAATACAGCTGTGTGGTGGCTTCTCGTCCAGCCAATCGAAAAACTGAAAAAACTGTAAGGGCCTGTGCTTCTGTCACTGTTTTTCAGGGCGCCCGTCCACCAACCAAAATACTCCTCCTCACGGCCTGTTAAACAGCTCAAGGGTGATGTCAGCAAACCCGCCGCCACGACCACAGTGACAACACAGTGCTTTAGCAGTCTGACCAGCCAGTCCCACTTTGATTAACCCAACGACAAATCTATCTCAGCACATTGACTGACTGGAAGGGGTCATAACCCCACCAACCCCGTCCCCCCCCCCCAACCACCAGAAAAAAAAGTGTAACTAATGCTCGGGGCCATCCATCTGTCTACAGCCACGGGCAACATAGGTGGTGGTGGAGGAGGAGTGGTGGGTGGGTTGGTGCCTCTGACATTAAGAAGACCCCCATAATCAGACCCCAGAGTCTCCCTATGCTGTCAGCAACCACTCTTCAATAGTTCCTATGCCAAGTTTGTGCAGCCATGGATGACCGCTCATGGTTGGTTCTGCTGCTAGATACAAGAAGATGCAGGGTAAGTAGTGCTATGTTAGGCACATCCCCTTTACAAATGTTTGTGCTGTGCAATGGCTGTAATGGTGATTCATTGTTATGTGCACTGCTGGTAGCAGATAAAAAAAGGCTATGAAATGATATGCATTAAGAATTATTGAATTATAAGTATTTTGCCTTTTCTTTGATTTGGAGCCAAATGGTGAGAGAAGCATACTTTAACTGTCGCCCGGAATGGTTGATTAGGTAAATGGATGTGGGGAAAAATACTGAAGACACAAGCAACTGCTGAGATTGCTGCCGTACACACAGGGAGGAACCGTTGTGTAACAAGGCCGGGAACTTCACTGTCTGACTTGAATGTTTGTCTTAATTGACTCCTTCCTGGGCCATTCCAGCCACTGATGCCTGACTAATCACTTTGTGAAAAAAAGCAACAAGGTCAGCCCTTTTTTTCTTTTTTTTTCCATTTTTAACAACGAAAAATAACCAACAAACAAAATAACACTCAATGCTTCACACCTGTTTCCAAGGGTACTCCAACCAATCGTTGGCTATCGAGCTGGGAGGGCCACTAGACCACTCGCCAGGGGACGGGGACGACTCCGGCTTATTCGCGACGAAGTGTTGGGAGCTACGCTATTGACAGCTTGATCGATCGCTAAACAACAGATGGGGCGGCAGGTGGCTGAGGTGAGGACTGTCGTGCTGGAAAAGGGCGCGTGCCCGTTTGTCCTCCCGTAAACGACTCTGTCCTCCTGTTTGTCTCCTCAATCCCTCTTCCTTGTATCTTGTTCCCATCCAACCCCCCCCCCCGCCCCACACTTGACATTCAGGCCTCATCAGAATGCATCGGGCAGCTCTGAGGATTGACAGGCCCTCTACAATTATGTTTACGTATGGCATTAAAATCTCTGTGGGGAGATCCAATCACAACAACCAAGAGAAAGAGGCGGCGTGGGGACGCGTATGAATACATTGGCGGTCGTATGCATTACCGGTCAGTCTCTCTCTCTCTCTCTCTCTCTCTCTCTTTCTCTCTCTCTCTCTCTCCCCCATGCTCTCTCAAATTGCATTCCGGGATACATTTGAGGTCCATGTGAACACCTATATTGTCATGTAAACCCAGCCCTGGGCTCACGCTCGGCCCGTTTGAAATACCTGGCGTACTTGTTTATTCATGTTGTGTGCGGTAACTGCTCGTTATGTTGAGCTAAATATAAGGCGGTTAAAGTGCACAACACTGCGCTGTTAAATCAGGCTCCAACATCTGGAGTAAACATTCTGTGGAAGGCTGAAACAGACAAGGGCCAGGTGTGCCTCACCTAAAGGCATTATGACCAGTAACCACAGTGCAGTACGCATGTTTTACAGGGATGATGAAATCCCAGCACACACGGTCACTGCGTACGGTAGTAGCAGTAGTAGCAGTACGGTTTAATACCATGGCCGCCACCGAGTCACAAGGCGAGTGCATTTATTAAGTTGTCAACGGCCAAACCAGAGCTGCTGTGTCATCCCCCCCGGGCGGTGTGACACAAGTCGAAGCAATGGCTCAAATCATCGCATCATGCTAACAGCTAACAGGCGTCACAGATGAAGTCCTGTGGCTATGGTTAACGCTGCTTTAGTCACAGAGCACACCCACCCAAGCCCTCCGTCTACCCTCAAGGAAGCGGGTCCTTAAGGTGAGGTCGTTACGGGCCCCGCTGACTGTAATTAGCGTGAAGGTTGGAGAGAGGGGCGGGGGGTTAGGGTGGGGGAAGAGAAAAAGGCTTAGGCGTGCATGGCTATTTGATCTGGATGCTGGCCATCAGGGGAAAACCCATGGGAAAGCGGACAGCTGTTTTGAAGCAGAGTCGCCTTTAAAGTGGAGCGCGGAGCAAACACAGGGCCCATTGACAGACGTTCTCAAGGAATAAACTACCGGCGACCGCCGGAGTGACACATGATGACGGGGCTGACTGACAGTGACAGTGTAGGCCGGGGTGTCCTCTTACTGCCACAACAGCCTCAGCTCCAGTCCCACGAAACAAGACACCAGCCCCCCGGATAAAAGGGGGTTTGTCAGCCATGGGGTGAGAGGGGATGAGTGAATGTAGGATTTGGGGGCTGACTTCAGGATGTTATTTTAAGTTATCATGATAATGATAGGTAAGACTTTTTTTTTTTTGGGGGGGGGGTCTATTGACAGATATATCCAGATCTTCGAAAAGAAGATTATCTGCACATTCTGAAGGAAGGTAGGCTATATATAATTCTATCAATTGGAAGGTATACGAAATGGGCCAATAGTTCTTAATAAGGGGGTTTTATTCGGCGTCTGTGGCCCTAAAAGGAGCATCTGGAGTTAGTGAAGGAGTCATTTTACAGATGCTATTGCCCGCATAGAAAACACGGATTAATAGATGAGACAGTGTTTAACGGCTTGTTACGTTCCACTTGAGTAAAAAAAAAATATGTACACTTGTTTTTGTTCACGAATAAACAATTTCCATATTAATAGGCCTAGATGGATCAGCATAAAAATCACAGAACCGCAAATAAAAAAATAAAAAAATATATACAGAATGCATACAATACAGAATGGTATGACCCAAAATATAAAAAAAATACGTCAAGTTATTCGATATACATTAATGGGAAAGGTTGAACTAAGTGCAACTTTGTGGAACCGCAATGATGCAAACTATGCGTGACCTGGCACGTTACACGCACGCAGTTTACATATAGCCCTACCGCAACCTCTGTAGCCGCTGACTGTGTTCCTGTTTCCTACAACGCATGATGAGCAGGAGCCTCATCAAAACACACCAATTCGAGATGGGAACGAATTGAATGCGTAATGGCGCATTACCCTCAGCGAGCCCCAATCGACCAAATGTTGTGTACATTTATTTACGCAAATGAACGTGATTCTGACAAAGGGTACAAGGGCTTATGGTTGTTAATAATGAATACCTAGGCAATTACGATTTTTTTTTTTAAAGGCTCCGCTTAAACATAACACCGAACCCAAACACTGGGCTCAATCCGTCCAAACACCAGACTATAAAGTCAGCCCGGGGCTCATCAAACTTACTCACCATACGTCAAAGTTGAGAACCCCAATAAAACCAGTAGGATGACCAGCGCCGGGCGACGCTCCATCGCCTTGGGTTTGTCCATGAAGCTTGACCCTCTTCAAAGAAGCGCAGTGGGGAACATACACCGTCCCGATCCGGAACGATATATATCCAGACAATAAAAAATAAAAAAAATGAATGAAAACGTGCAGTTTATAAACTCTCCATAGGTTCTATGGGCGGATTGAAGTCCCACAGCCGCCGCGGGATCCAGTAGTTCACGAGAAACATCCCGGACGACAACTTTTTCCCGGTCCGCGTAAATTCCCGGGACAGTCCGTGAAAGGGTCGCCGGCAACCGGCTCAGATGCGTGAGAGAGCACACGCGGCGCTTATCGCCCAGTCACTTCTTCTTTCTTTCCCGCTTAAGCAACGCATAAACACGGCAAGTAAAAACAACCGCGGTCCTCTCATTAACATAATATTCCCAACACGTGATACGCGGAAAGAAATCCGTTCTTAGTGGATAAAGGAATCCATCTTTCTTGTTATACCTGTGTCCTGGTGTACGAGCGCTCTCCTCCCAGCGCTGAGCTGGATTACAAGCCCCATCACAAGCGAGCAACACGGTCTCGTCGCCAGAGCCCACCCTGTAGCCCTCTCACAAAACGGCCCCGCTCTCTTAAAGAGACAGTACTCCGTTCACCAAGCCTGTGAACGGGCGGATTTGGGTTAACTGTGTTCTATAACAGATCTTTTATGAGATTGTGACTGATGAATCTCGTTTTTACATGTAGCCGTGAAGAAGTATCACAACAGAATGTGTTTATAATGACGCATTTGCTAGCCTCTTCGATAAAACACAGAAACATCACAAAGCCAATTAGGAGCGCATTTTGCTGGCATGAATTGTGGGATAAATGTAGGATTTCATTTTAAACGTGTTTATCGTTCATTACAGTGCCCCCATTTGGCTAATGGTGGTTGAACAGGAAATTAAAGTAATATTTCATTGCCTTTCAGACATTTCTTTTTTCTTTATTGTAGCCTATATAAATGAAATGAAAGGAAAAACTGCCATATAACCTTTCACACTTAGAATAAAATAAAGAAAAAACACATATATAGAACTAATGAAAGCAGGGATCTAGCATCCACTGGTCCACACACTAAAACAACATTGCTTACCCACACATGGGAATAACATTCCCATTAAAACCTTTATTTACAGTTTACACACGGCCGACAGTGTGTTGAAAGACAGCCATCACGTTCCTCCATCCTTACCATAGACCACATCTATTATTAAAGGCCCCGCCTCCACCCAGATGCAAATGTGGGCCCTTACATGTTGAAGGACCTTTGATCCTGGAGACGCAGGCGATATGTATGCCGATTAGGCAGTAAAACAGCCTTGGATGGCAAGGAGAAAGAGGCGAACAGAACGCACGCAGCCACGGCGAAATGTCCCAATTCATCGGAGGCGTGTCACGCGCCACGTCCATGTGAAGGGAAAGCAATCTGACATGTGCCAGGAACTACGGGGAAGGGGGTGATGCAATTTGACATGCAGAGAAGCGGCGTACAGAAAGCCACGAGGGGGGTGGGTTCCATTGAGTTGAATAAATAGTAGGGGTCACACTCACCCAGTCAGGACGGAGTGTCTGACATTTATAGAAATGCCTTTGAAAGGTGGAATTGTGTACAATGCCGCAGCATATACAATCAAGATCAGCTACGATCGGTTGCGCATGTATATTTTATTTCCTGTGAGCGGCAGAGGCGTAACGCTATCGTATTTACTCATCCAGCACACGCCTTCATCCAAAGTGGCTTAGAGTGAATTCAGACGTGCCATTTGTTTCGGGGTGGAGCAGGTAGGGGCCTCTGGCTCTAGGGGGACCAGAGGTAGGGGCCCGTTGGGCAATCCATTGTATCCCCTCCGAAACATTGGCGTTGATAGATTCAATCCACGTTCATTGGGTCCAATAACATCACCAGAACCCTGGCCCCGGCTGCAGAAGAACCCTTGGTATTTTCTTTCATGTTTTATGCATGTACATGTTTAATTTAATTGCAGAAACTGATTAATTGAGGCTCGCTGTGTGATTGAATAAAACATGATGAGGCCCTTCGACTAAACGCATTTCCTCTCGACTGTGACTGATGCCACTACTTTGTTGCTTCCGTCAAACGTTTGGCGAAAAGGCGGCGGGCGAATCACGCAGTCCATGAATTTACACTAATTATCCACATTAAGTATTAAGTTACAATGGCGCCATCCATGGTGCCTGCGCTGCATGCATTCGCAGCTGAGCTTTGGATCGGAAAGTCAACCCCCCCCCCCCCCTCAATCTTCTACTCCTCAACCACTTCGCACCACCCTGGAAGAGTGTATGGGTTTGGGGTTCACACCATTCATTGGGATGAATGTATTCCACCCCATAGAATTGTACTGACTGTAGAAAAGAGAGAAAGCAGAGCTGGAGCTAAAAATGCTCATGTTATTTATGAGGCCAAGGCAAAGGAAGGGATCTTTCCTCAACATAGCATCCAATTTTTATGCCGTATATTAAAGGAATACTAATACTGAATGTCTATTTATCAGATTTCAAAATGAATGTCTCTATGATATCTATGATATTAACATACGGAATCTAAGAGGTGCTGTTTATCATCTCTTAAATGAGACATACACACACACACATGCAAACACACACACCAGTAGGCACACACATGTACACACGACACACACACAAACACACACACTGTGAGGCTGATTGAGGAAACACAATTGCCAAACATGATTGCCAATACTGCAGCACATTTTTGGGGGAATCTGCAATAGAACAACACATTAATTGTCACCTCCCAAATTTAAATATATTTTGTGATTCATTTTGTTCATCATTTTTGGGTTGGAAAGAGCACTTCTCAAATTATGAAAATATTTGGACTCATCATGGCATCGTGTTTTTGCAACGGTTGCCCACATTGTCTAAAATTGGGTCTCCATTTTTTACCTGGACTCTCTGCATCGCTACCTTGTGATTTTGCTGCCTGTGATTTTGCTGCCAGCAATTTCAAGTGTCTCCACTGTGATTGCCATGGTGACGGGGATGCTCTGAATAGAGGGTTAGAATGTATTCTAGGCATGTATCTTTGCGTCTGAGATTTTGTATGCAAAGCAAGTGAGCATAATTGCCTCGTGTTGTCTTTGTGTTGGTTCCAAACTGACAGGTGTGATTCTCTGTGTGTACCTCAAGGATGCTCATCAAAAGGCCCTTCGTCCGCTGATAAACAAGACCTTATTTTATGTATTATTAAGATATATGCATTACTTTTTTAGCACTTCTAATTGTCTGTGTGTCAGTGTGCGCCTGCCTTCTTGTGTGTATGTGTGTTAATGTGTGTGTGTGTGTGTGCACAATCCTTTTTTTCCACGATTGGGGGATGAGCAGGATAAGGAAGAGTCAGATCAATACAAACTGCTACTATTTTGTACCCACCCAAAAATCAAAACAGCTTCTGAAAAGAATTCCAATTTTAGCACCTGTTATTTTCTTCACCCCGATTCATCCAAAAGAGAATACAGTCAGCCTGAGGAGGACCTGTCTTTTCATTCACCGGAATGTAATGGAAGATTAAAAAAAAAAAAAAAAAGCTTTTTAGCGCCGGGCTCCCATTGGTCCGCCTCGGAGCCCAGAAGACTATTATCTACCCTGCACGGAATGAAAGACCTCAGCCCGTCCAGCCTCGCTGCATTCAGTAACAAGGAAAACCCGACATTCTACACAGCACACACCTTGTCCTCGCACAAACCTCTGCCATTTGACCCTGGTGACGCTGTGAATAATAACTCATCAGAACCGCCGCCTCTGTTGTTATCTGGGTGACCGGGGCCGAGCGGGCGTACACCGTGCTGCTATTGCTATGCCCTTCACAAACGCTAAAAAGAGCCCCTCGCACGTCCACCATTTCCAGAACAGGTTTCTACGGTTCCCCGGCTAAACGTCCACACGCCCCCCCCCACCCCAGACCTGCGAACCGCTAATACAGGGCCCCGGCCCCTTTAAGAGGCCACGCGGAATGGAATCTATTATAGATTAATTGATTAAGAGGCTGGACGCTGCGCGATGACAATATATCTCTTCATTGATCTGCCTTTCAATGAGGTGGGTTGATACCCGTCCTCCCCAGGGGAGGGACGAGGAAGGGAGAGGAAAATAGAAGATACAAATAAAAAAAAGCTTGAGGGAGGGGATGGAAAAGAGCTGATATCAAGAGGGAGGCTCGTGTGTGTGTGTGTTAGTTTGAGTGTGTTTGTGTGTGTGTGTGAGAGAGAGAGAAAGATTGTGTGTGTGTGTGTGTGTGTGTGTGTGTGTGTGTGTGTGAGAGAGAAAGAGAGAGGGAGATACAGATTTTGTGTGTTTGTGTGTTTGTGTGTTTGTGTGCATGTGTGCGTGTGTGTGTGTGTGTGTGTGTGTGTGTGGGTGTGGGTGTGTGTGGGTGTGGGTGTGGGTGTGTGTGTGTGGGTGTGTGGGTGTGTGTGTGTGTGTGGATGCACATCCCTGAGCCAGGTCAGGAAGAAGCTGTCTTCAGTGGGAGAACACAACTCTCGTTATTACTCTCATTGCTCGTTCTACAATAGAATGATATGAATAACCTCTGCGTGTACACTAGGTTCTGTGAAGGGTTAACCCTCAGCATCCGAATCAGAAATAGAATCGGAATCAGAAAACTGTATTGATCTCCGGGCGTAAATTGCATCGCTTTACAGCTGCTCCCATTCCAGATTAGAAGTATAAGCATGGAAAATGTACAAAAAATTATAAAAGAAGTAAGAAGTGTGTGAAAAATATATTTTTTTAGGGGCAAAGTAAAAGATCATTTTTTTGTGAGCGTGTGAGTGTGAGTGTGTGTGAGTGTGAGCGTGTGTGAGTGTGAGTGTGTGTGAGTGTGTGTGTGAGTGTGAGCGTGTGTGAGTGTGTGTGTGTGTGTGTTAGTGTGTGTGTGTGTGAGCGTGTGTGAGTGTGTGTGTGTGCCAGTGTCGATTTCTATAAGACTGCAAGGGAAGCTCGGCTTCCCCTAAAATGAAAAAAAATGTATGGTCAAATATATACTGTTGTGTTAACATTTCATTGTCTGATAATGCGTTAGAACACGTCCATCTCGAAGACAAGTTTGTTCAGAATCAGCTGTTTACCGCAAGTCGACTGACTCGAATTCCTTCTCACACACTCCCATAGTGCCACAGTGCATCTGCCTGTTGAAGCTCAGCGTTCGTCCACTTCAATGGGGCTGCACAGAACAGCTTTTTTTAATGCGTCGAAAGTCGACGGTCATTGGATAATGCTGCGATTATGTCCCTCCCACAGATGCTCAGCGTCTCTGGGGGTGAATGGAGGAGTGGGCAGGCCTGGACGCTGGGCTTCTGCGTGATGATTGGAGGGTCTGCAAAAGACTGAGTTGCCTTTTGATTGGCAGCGATTTGATTGACAGCGACCGGAGCCCTCTTTAGTCCTCAGTCCCATCACAGATTTTGCAAGCGAGTCGAATGTCAAACAGCAACCTATTTCTTGATATTTGCTTGCCGAAATTGCTAGACAATTTTCATAGTACATTTCATACACTTACACACAATTCCTTGTTTCAGTTTGACAGAATTCCCACATTTCCTTGTTTGAGTTCAATATTGTTTTTGTAGCTGGCCATCACTTTGATTCAGGGAGCCTGAGGTCTGAACTTCAAGTTCTGTATTCAGATCAGGACATCATAAAGACATGGAGTTGGACAGTGCGATTCCTTTACAAACTGTTCTGATTAGTGGCAACAATTGGAGCTACAGCTGCAGATGAAGAAAGGAGCTTCTCCTGTTTAAAGCTGCTCCTACACCCGTAGCACAATGGGCCAAGGCTGTTTAAGCAGCCTAGCTCTGCTGGCCATTGAGAAGACATTGGTCAGGTCACTGGAAAAGGCAGCTAGTTGGTATGGCAGGAGCACAGAGCATTTCCTTGAAAAGGAACAGAGAGCAGAATTTACGTATAAATAAATTGACCGAAAATGAGCTTCCCCTCTTTGAGAGACCAGCAGCCGCCACTGGTGTGCGCATGTGTGTGTGTGTGTGTGTGTGTGTGTGTGAGTGTGTGTGTGAGCGTGTGTGTGAGCGTTTGTGTTAGCGTGTGAGTGTGTGTGAGTGTGTGAGTGTGTGTTAGCGTGTGTGAGTGTGTGTGATTGTGTGAGTGTGTGTTAGCGTATGTGAGCGTGTGTCAGTGTGTTCCCAGACCCCGTCCCCCCGCCTCAGGGTCTGATCCTCAGAGACCTTGTCTCTCTTCCCGCCTCCTTCCTCCTTCCTCCTCCCTCCTTCCTCCTTCCTCCTCCCTCCTTCCTCCTTCCTCCTTCCTCCCTCAGGTGGAGGACGTGAACGACAACGCCCCAGAGTTCGTGGGCCTGCCGTACTACGCGGCGGTGCAGGTGGAGGCGGAGCCGGGCCGGGTCATCTACCGGGTGTCGGCCTCGGACCGGGACCTGGGGCTCAACGGGGAGCTGACCTACAGCCTCCTGGAGCAGCACAGGCACTTCCAGGTGAGGCCCTCCACCCTCTGGACTTTGATATAAGACCTCCAGGTGAGGCCCTCCACCCTCTCCTCTGTGATATAAGACCTCCAGGTGAGGCCTCCACCCTCTGTGATATAAAGACCTCCAGGTGAGGCCCTCCACCCTCTGTGATATAAAGACCTCCAGGTGAGGCCCTCCACCCTCTGTGATATAAAGACCTGGCTGTGATGCGTTATGATACGAATGTTGAAATAGAGGTTTTTCTTTGATAGTGATTACATTTGTATAATGGACGTAATAATGTATAATCTATAAACTTGTTTATTATTCCATTTAAATTTCTGCTACTCTCTCTCTATACATTCTCTACACTCTCTACACTATATATATTAGTGCTGTCAAAATTAACACTCATTTTGAAAGATTTAATGCATTTACTTTTTTTTCAACAATTAATGCAGCTTTGTTTACTTCCTGTGGCGACTGACCTCTATGATCTACGGTCGAGAGGAACCGTCGAGTCTAGAATACACACTTAGTGTGAAGGCGAGAGGCACGGAGGATGAACACGCTTGAGGAAGCCAAGCACATCGCTCTCACAGTATTTGAGCTTAGCGCAGTCAGTGAGCCACTGATTCTCACAGTGTTGAGTCAGTGAGCCGCTGATTCTCACAGTGTTGAGTCAGTGAGCCACTGTTCAGATTCAAACTGTTTGATTTACAACAATGCGTTTTGGCTGAGATTGTCACGAAAGAGGGGGGGTTGTTATCCCCATTTACTTTTTATTTATAATATCAATAAAATGTGTTTTTAGAATATAACTACAAATAGTTTGTCATCCTTTCTTCTTCAAGTTCGCTTTCATTCTGGTTTAAATCCTGTCACCCGGGCTGGACTCCCTGAGGTGACCCGATGTCCCGTCTGTGCAGCATGGATAAGGTGTTGTAAACCCTCTCCCCCCCCCCCCCCCCCCCCCCCCCCCCCCG
>JAOPUD010000145.1:11273093-11283514 GCA_027122715.1 Trisopterus minutus | reverse complement strand
AGAGAGAGAGAGAGACAGAGACAGAGACAGAGACAGAGACAGAGACAGAGAGACAGAGAGAGAGAGAGAGAGAGAGAAAGAGGGGTGAGGGAGGGAGAGTGTAGGTGCGAGAGAGGGAGGGAGGGAGTGGGTGTGAGAGAGGGAGGGAGGGAGTGGGTGTGAGAGAGGGGTTGAGAGAGAGGGAGAGTAGGGGGTGAGAGAGAGAAGGAGAGGGGGGGTGAGAGAGTGGGGGGTGAGAGAGGGAGGAAGAGAGAGGGAGAGTGAAGGAGGGTGAATGGACAGAGAAGAGAGAGTAAAGTGAGAAACAGAAGAGACAGGGAGAGGAGAGGGATGGAGAGAGAGAGAGAGGCACGATGGTTAATAAATAAATGTAGAATTTTGGAACACATTCATAAAAGTACAATTACTCTCACCATTAGGACAAGGTATGTAGAGCAAAACCCGTGTGTAACTTGGACGACGACAAAGAGGTTTAGGTTTAGGTTTGACTCCCTCTCAACCCGAACAGAGCTGTGTTCTGGAGGATGAAGTTAGTTCAAAACTCTGGGTGACACATTGCTGAGAAGGCAAGGGAAAGGATTTTGCAGCCTAAAGTTCTGCAATGAAATTGGATTTTTGTTTTGTGGGGCATGGAGAAAAGGGATTGCATGTTTCTTCCAATAGATTGGTGATATGTTTCCCAAACAGCAGGTGTTAAATAACATTTTAGCAAGTATTCGCTGTCATTAGCATAACTGATACTTACAAGGCAAAACTATTTAATTAGTCTTGAGCTAAGATTCTTCGTCAAAAAGTTTGCATTTCGTCAGGCTATAAGTCGATCTCCCTTTAAACCGCTATTAAGTATTAAGAAGGATAGAAGGCCCAGGATATTGCAGAGAAAATAAATGACACCTCTCCACAACAAAACCTGCCACTCAAGCCCTGCCTGCCACATACTGCTGTCCCCTAGCCTGATGTGAGTGATGTTTTCCATTTTGACCTGTGCCAAGGAAGGTCATTACTTCCTGTGAGGCGGTTGACCAACACAACAACATCACAGAGCCCACCGGGGTCACCTTCCATCCAGAAGGGATCAATATTTTGAAATTGACTAGGACTACAGGAGTTAAGGAGTAGCATTTTCCAACGCGTACGGTGCTGTTGCCCCAGGGCAATCTGGCACCCGGATCGTACCAGATGGTATCTGGCAATATGGACGAAACAAAGGGCTTTCTGGCAGCAAACACCCGCTCAAAGATAAAACGTCGGCATTATCAAAGCCTGACTATCCCTTATTAATCCTTCTATCCTCTCCACTTAGGGAATAGTCCTGATTTATCTAAACCCCTTGCATGCTACTTTAGGTAAATAAAACTGTACGTGTAAACATGGGTGCAATAAAATGTGACTCCAGAACCCATAAGAACAATTTAACTGTTTATAAAGCACATATCTCGATTGTCTGTCAGGTGTTTAATTGGTTAAAGGGTTCCTCCTCTCCTCCTGATATACCCGTGAGGTAAATCTGGACAATGGCGAAAGCTTTGCTTATTTAAATGTTGCGCAAAAGTTTGCCATCCTTCTTGGACGTCCTACCTTGTTGCTCTTTGTTTAATGTGTCTCGTTCTTCTTTTTCATTGACTTCATTAGCAGGCTACACTGTGTCGGGGCTGCTATGATGTCACCATGCTTACGTAGCTGCCGCGGCTATCGCCGTCTGGCTTAAACCCCGCCCTACCATAAGGGTACTGTCTGCGGTGGAAACGCGAGCTGCACCTAACCGTACCGCACCTGACCACACTGCTTGGTGGAAACGCGCCAGAACAACAGTTATTGTACGGGGTGCCGTGGGAGGGGCCAGCTGAAGGTGAGTGCACTAGAGGTAAATGCAGTGCTGCAGTGGCTGGTGGGTTGCAGTAGAATCAAAAATGTAAAATGCGCCTGGACTGACGGAGTGGAAAACCCTACTCTCCCAGGAATTACTTCCGTCTATCCTTCCAGTATAACGTTGTACAGGCGAGGGACAGCAAGCAGGGGAGGATCCAGCGTGCCATGGAAATGATTAATGAGTAAAGGTCTCAAGGCTTGACATTTTCGACATTGCGATTCAACTTGAGCAAAGCTGAGAAACGTCACGTTCAAGCAATTGTTCTTTTTCTGTTTGTGCGCGTTGCATTACAACAAATAGATTGTAGCTGTGAATGAATATAAATAGAATTATGCTCTTTAATTATCAACATTGGGAATCGTAAGCCTCTATTGATGTTGGAGCATTGAGTCTCACCCAAAAACATTTTCTTTGTTCTACTAATGCTATTGTTTAGGAATTCACTCTCACGTTCACATGCAATGAGTATAAAGCACCACGTTGTGCTGTATACATGAACCTGCTGAAAGGGAAAACGGCACCATTATATGCGCTCTAAGTAGTCAGGGTTAGGGTTAGTTAAACTATTGCCTAGTATAGAATAGCAAAGCCACATAAAGTTTTCTCAATTAAAAGAAAACGCGCAGGAAAGGCGAGTGTCAAACTAAATGAGGACAGGGTGAAATAGCAGGCAAAGTATTCAGTCGCACTGCTCAACGTGTTCCAGAAAAATAAACACATGCCGATGCCATTTCATCAGGTATTTGAAAGGACCAATTTGATCCTTTATTTTTTTGTACCGTCCCACTTTGTGGATCACAGACTACATCCCACACTGCTACTAAGCCGGGAGGAGCAATTTCTCATTTCAACTTTTAAATACACATAATGTAGCAGCAACGTTGACTTTCAGACACATTTTAATGCTCCAGGGATTCCCTCCCCCCTACACACACGCCCACATACACTTTCTTTCGGGGGGGACTAGATGATAAACTGTCTACTGTCACATCGTAACGCCCATAGACACTAACAAGAATGTATTCACTGGCCCAAGAGGAAGGTCTGGGATTAGCCCATATGGGGACCTGCACAGGCCACACTTGAGGTCTGAATGCAGGTCGTGAGTCTGTATGCACATAATAGAGCTCTCAGAGGGGATGCACAAGGACGTTGTTATCTGCCAGTACTGTCCACTATATTCTGACCCATATCCAAGGGGACAAGAATGTTATCAAATAGGAAATACTGGTCATTTTTTACTGAGTACTGAGAAATGACTCAAATAAACTGATGGTAATGATGATACAATATGCATCACAACCCTTCATGGGCAAAGTTAATGAACAGCATATTTCATATTAAGTGCAACGTTGCTAAATTAAGCTTGGGCAGATTTGTGTTTTTTCTTATTTGCGAACCAATCTTGGACGCAGCTCATCTTTCTAGATGGCAAATGGCAAAAAAAATGATGCATTTTCTCTCCTCTCACGCATGGCCTTTTCTGTCTCGGGTTCATTGTCTTTTCCGAGGAGCCGGATTTAACTACCCCCTTGCTTCATCTGATAGTGTTTAACTTTGCCCTGTTTGAACAGTGTCAGAGGCAGTAGTGACTTAATGGTACGTGGAGGGTAGCGACAGCCCAGGGAGGCGGATAACCCGCAGCCAGCAGGACGCTCCTCACTCAGCTAATTAAGGAACAAGTCCAGCTGTTCCTCCGACAAAAAAAATCTATTCAGTCAGCTTTCTCGTCTGCGCGTCTCTTCTATCAACTCCCCATCGTCCGCCAATTACAGCGCTTTGACAGGACACCCACTCTTCATGACTGTCACAAACAAAGATGTCACAGGTACAGTGGCCCAGGGTGCAGGAGGATTGAAAGCGGTGTCAAGGTGCTTTGAGTGCTTTAAGTGCTATTTATTAGTGATGATGTTTCACCAAAGCATTGCTTAGTACAATTCTTGCTTGTGTCATTTGTGTGCAACAGTGTGTACAAGCAAATATAATGCACTGCAATGTTCAAGGTTGAAAGGTATTAAGACATGTGAGACAATATACAACTACATGACCACAAGAGCATGTCTAGTGAGGAATGCAGTACAAGGGCCCATTCGCTGGTTAAAACAGTTTCTAAAATAACAGATTTCAGCAGTCTGACGGGGTGGCGGGATACAACTTGATATGGCACTTTTAGTGAGGGAGTGACCGATACACGAGTCCTGAGGGGAGGTGTCTGTAATAGTGGTGCAGGGTGTGTTGTGTCTGAGGCTAATGTGTGACCCTTTAACCCTTGTCCATCTGCTGTGAACGCCACTGAGTGATTCCTGATCCAGTCCAATGACTTTCTACTCATGCGGATGATCTTGTTGAGAGGGGGGGGTTGAGGTGGATGTTGCTCATGGACCAAACCAGGCGGGTATGCTGAATGTGACGGCAGGGCGGATAAAAGATCCGTTGAACGCCTGTCAGACAAAAGCGGTGTGTCCTCAATCGTGTTTCGCTTCAGATAAAGAGCCGTCTTTTCGGGGCAAGTTAGGTTCGGCTCTACGCCTGGAACCAAATATATAATGAAATTATAATCCGTGAAGGTTAGTCAGAAAAGGGACAGTGCAGATTTATAAGCTGTAGCAGACGTCTGTGAGGTCTCGCTCCTTTAAAAGGTCACCGTTCTTTAGTTCTGGGAAGGAGGTTTCCATAGGAGGACCGGACCGCAACACTGCTGCCACTACCTCTTATTAAGGCTGCTGCACACTGGCCTAGCCGCTAGCAACCGGAAACGTTTGCGGAGACTCGGACGGGTTCGGGAACAAATCTTTTCAGTTTGATTCAACGCGATTCAACATGCAAAATCTGAGAGCGTTGGCGTCTGTGGCGTCTGGCCTCTGATTGGTTTGTTTGCTGCTAGCACACAAGCAACAAATCAGCATAGTGTGTGGGAGGGGCGGACTACCGCCATGAGACTAGCGCCTGCATCTCTCGCGGCTAGTGCAGAACATACACGCTACTGTGTGGTTGGCAGAAGCCTTCGCAGTGTGTTTCAATGCAACTTTTCTCCCCAACGGGTCGGATAAAGGCAGTCGGCCATTGGTTTGTCTGGGCGGTGTGTTGGCCCCTTTAGACTCCATCTTACTTCACACTTCCTTGAAGGGCCAATCTACCCCTTGAATCCACCACAGACCTTCCCCTTTCACATTTACCCTGCATAATTCTCTTTCCAGTGTCTCTGAGCCCCTCTGTTTTTGTAAAGAGATCGCGCAAAAGGGACAATGACTTACAGAGACCAAGGGCAAATGGGTAGCAGAGTCTGACAGTTGGCTTTGTGAACGCCAACTGCGTAAACGGTCAATCCCGGGAAGTTGCTCTATCCAGATATCCTCCTAATCTAAAGGGATCACAATGCAAGTCTTTATGAGGGTTCATCCAAGCTGCCCTGGATCTTGACCTCTGTGTTTGCTCCAATGACGATGACGTAGAACTGTTGTGTAGAAGCTGTATGCAGGATTCCAATCTGCAGTACCGCTTTAAAAAGGTCATGTGACACAATACCTTCTTTCTAGTGTGCACAGTATTGTGGAGGGTAGCTGTACTTTAACATTGAAAACGAAGTGGCTTTCAATGGAGTCCAAAAACACTGCATATGCATGTGTGGGGGGAAATGGAATGGCTTTCATAGCAATAATAAAGGGAGGAAATGGCTCATATTGCTCATAATTTCCCTAACAGAATCAATAAAGTATCTATCTATCTATCTAAGTTCATATAGATATAGATTTGAGGAAGAGAAACTGATGTACTTATCGGTACTCTTATAACATAAAATCATTCTTGACATACTACCAGCCGAGAACACTAGATTGTTTTTTATTAACAAGGTTGCAAAAGGAAATGTTTGGATCCAATGAAGACTCTTTGGATATGTTAATGTCAAGGTTTTAATTGAATTACACTTACACTGAACAATGAGCCCAATTCCAAGGAACATTAGAGATCCCTGATAGATACTAAATAAACATTCAGCTATGCAATTGAGCAGTCATATTATTTATTTAGTGGTTAGACAAGCTATCTCCAGCTTGTCTTCTACATTACACACGAGATGGATGATAATACATGTGCAAATATTTCTCTTAAGAAATCTGTACTTATCATAACCTGTTCTTTGCTCTTTTTGTCGCTGCCATTCCCTGTCCTCTGGCCCTCAACAGTTTGCTCAGGAAAAGTGAGCATCTTCGATAACCATTCCAAGTCAAAGTATGTGTTTTGCTTGACAAAATGGTTAATTATAGGAGGCCTAAAAGGTGTAAAGGGCACTTTAATAGGATGCATACTCCTTTATCTGTTGCAGACTCAGCCTCTAATGCCTAAATTGATTGATGTCAATGTTTAAATGGAATGCTAATTGTATAATGCAAAATAATGTGATTGATTAGAATGGGATTTCCTTGGACAAAAAGCATTTTTTCCTTTAGTAAAAGTTAGGGTGGGAAGGCACTGTGGCTTAACTATGTTAAAGCTGCATTGTGCTTTTAACTAGGTCAGAGGTGTCATGCATGAAACCATCAAAATGAGCAACAAACCATACATTAATGCAAAATGTATGAGAAAAAATATCATGTGTAAACGTATTTCAGCCTCAACAATGAGTACAACTAACAACCACTGACACAATAACACTAACACTAACTAACAAATTTAAAAAAGATACCAAGGGTAGACAACTATTGTCAGGTTCTAACAGGAGCAGAAACCGTACCATTGTCTTTGAATTACTTCTTGCATATAAATTGTCAGAGGAAGTTATCTGAAACACCATCAGCCAATTCCATTACCTGAAAGACAACATCAGGTCCCTAATTGTATGCATTGTTCTTGGTCCCATTAGAGCAAGAATTGGTTCAAGAAAGGAAACAATTTGAAAACAAATCAAAGTGAGGGGTTCCGGATGACCTATAAACAATTATAGGTAAAGAGAGTGACACTGGGGTATCGATGTTTGGTGGTGGAGGAGGTAATATCATTGGCACTGAAAAAGGCACTGGCTTGTTTAAAGGTCCTGTAGGTAAGATTTGTGCGCTATAATTTGAGGTTATTCAGTTTGAATGCAATCCTTTAGCTATTAGTGATTGCAATGCTCTGTAAGAATAGCTATTCTATTTGATTGCTTCTACCTCTGCATGAGACCATTACGATTTGAGGCCCCCCCCGGGTAATTTCTGACCAATTAGTGCATCTCTTCCCTGATTATTTTCGGGGGAATCCATCTTTCCTATCCGTCAATCACATGCTTGCACACAGTGTTATCATTGCTACACCGCAGGAGTATGAGGGAGGGCAGTGCTTTTTTGAGGTTGTTCATATAAATAATCTTGCTTTCTTGTGTCTTATCTGCCTCTAAATCAAACCGACCGCTGCATTAAAGGGCTTTACAAAAACCTAAACTGTACAAACCACCGGTCAAAGAGATCTATAAATGTATTACTCATAGACTTATCCTTGAACTGTGCAGATACCACTTCCAACTTCCAACTACAGCACGTAAGGCTCAAAGATGAATATAAGTGGAGCCAGAGTACATCCCAATGAGGGCAAGCTGTAAATGAAAGGTGTTAATGGTTTGACGATGCATGCAGATCCTACAACAATAACATTGTTGGGGTTTTATTCAGAGATGACCGCACCCGTGGTCCCAGTTTAACGGGAACCACCATGTCCGTCCCTGACCACCATGTCCGTGCACTTGAAACACCACCAAGTCCCTTCAAAAGCGAGTGACACCGGCACACCTCACTGACACTTCCCGGGGTGTAAAAGGAAGGAGAGGACGGAGCTTACCAGCGTACTCGGGGTCCACGTGCGGGGGGTAGAAGCGGAAGTTGATAAAGAAGGGGATGGGCATTCCATACTTGAACCACTCCACCACGTAGGGCTGACCGTTGAGGGGGTGGGGCACGTCGCATCCCAGGATGACGATGTCGCCCGCGCGCGCCGTCACAAACTGGGGCTCGTCCTGCACTCCGCGGGGGGCACCTGGGGTGAAGGCATGGGGTTTCTTTGTCAAAATCGCTGGGGTTTGTTGCTCATACTCACAGCTGCAAGGGTCCTGGGTTCCTTCACCTCCAATGCGAGCTTACCAACAGGCATCAATGAGCCAGCTGCCCACCCCCTACCTGCTCCATTTGAACACCATCGCCTGCCATCATTACTGATATAACGGAGGAGGCAAGGGTTTTGGCGAGGAGTGGCAAACATTACACAGTGTAAGTGCTGACCTCACAAGTTTTTTTGGGTCTGTTCTGTGGTGTATTGGTTAAAGTGGTCGATCTGAGAACATTTTTCCTATAATATAATACATTTGGATGAGTCAACATGGGCCCGAAACATAACCACCCAGTGTGGTTCACCAGTGTGTGCTCTCATTGGGTTCATGAAGGCATCATAATCTGCTTTGATGGTACACTTGGTCAGCTCATTCACCTGAAGCGGTCGACTTAAGCTATGAAAGATTCAGCACAACAGTGATGAATTACATTTCTTACCGTTGCTTGTACACCTTTAGCTTTTTCAGAATTAAATCAATTAAGCGATCAGCAAACCCCATTGAAACACACGGTCTGGGGGGGGGGGGATGCAAAGCATCGATCCCAGGCTAATTACTGTGTAGCTTGTCTTTATGACCGGAAATGTGGTTTGGTGGGGTTTTACAAGTCAATATGGCTCATATGCACTCACGTGGAAGGCCACACATAAACGCCTCGCTAATAAACGCCAGGTTTATTGGACCACAGATGATATGCCTGCTGTGTGAGGCCTTACAGTTTCTAGTAACTGATCAAGAAGCCATGACGGCCTGGAAGGCAAATAAAGAAATAGCAAATCTTCTTGACGTGAGGATGGAAGTCCTGAAGGATAATGGTATACTTTGAGTGCCATTTGGGCTCATTTAAAAAACACACTGTTTTTATTTACACAATCCCGCACACCACAGAGAGGTTCAGCCACCTGACGTGTACAAATGATCTCGTCTTGGCAAAAAAAACCGTTGGTGGACAGGTGTGGGTGAATAAAAATGCCCTATTGCAGACTATTTCCCAAATATACTGGTCAGATGAAGTCGATGCTACAAACTATTCACCTGAACACAAACATTTGAAGGGGATTTTGCTATGAAAAGCATTGTGCTATTTATTTTTTATTTTATTTTTTGCCACACAGAGACGGGAGCATTGGGAAGAGTGTGGATCAACTGCTGATTACAGTGATCAGGCGTGCCTCGATGCATACTCATTTGGTGACTGTTTATGTATCCAAAAAATTATAGTAAAATGTTATAATCCCAGTGATTAGTTGATTTATTGATCCAATAAACTATAAAGTAGTGACTTTAGGGCGCTCCTTATTTAGCCTCCATGGGATGGGCTTTGTATGAATCCACATGAATGGGGCCCTGCGTCTTTTCCCTACTGGCTTTCTCAAGTCCGTTTGGTGCAATAAAATGGGATGATGAAAGCATTGCATGCCAACGCCTGCGAGGAGCTTGGCTGAGTGAGGAGCAGGGTGAAGATCAAGAAGCCAGAATCTTTAAACGCTACATCATGAACTTATAGTATTGCATTCGGCACACTAGGATAAAAGCTCATATTAATATTGATGACGTTCATTACATCGAGGTCCATTAAGGGATCCAGAAATGCTACTAAGTAACTGACAAAATATGCACACCAACATATGTGTAACTTCAAAAGATATCGTAAGCTATACGGGTTATGTGCATGCTAACCACAAGCCTAAATACTACCTTGGTGGTATGGTAATGTTTATTGGGTTTAGGGGGCTAAATACAGGTGATTTACACATTTCAAACTCCTTCATTCAGATACACTTGACTACACAACAGTATCTGTTTCTCATCAACACTTGCAAGAAAGGGTTTTCGCTGGAGGGGCAAGAGAAGGTGAACTAAAGGTTTAAATATTCAATGATAAGTATGGTATATTGGGCTTCATTCTGCAAAATTTGTTCCAACAATCCAATACAAGACAGAGAGGCCTTATCAAAAGGTGATTCGCAACTTCAATGATTTATGCCCTACCATTGCGCATAAATCATGCATGTTATTAATAAAAACTATAAGCGAGATTAAGAGGGACATTTCTATTTAGATCTACAGTCACCTTGCAACAAGGATGCACGTAGTCTATGGTGGCTCACTGCTGTGGCACATCTCTAAATCCATATCTAGAGCGAGAAGATAATATTCAGACCATAATTGCTTCATACGTGGCGAGTATGTTTCTCTTTTTCTTTCGAAAGCGGCATATTGATGATGTAATGTGCTTGTGCGCTCTCGTACTTTCTGGGAGAGCAGTGTAATAATGGGGTCTGAGCAGGAACACAAGTGCTTTTCCCTGGTTCCCTCTCTCCCTCGCTCTCTTTCTCTCTCGCTCCATCTCTCTCTCTCTCTCTCTCTCTCTCACACTGATACCCACACAGAAGCGCAATAGACACACACACACACACACACACACACACACACACACACACACACACACACACACACACACACACACACACA
>JAOPUD010000145.1:11155424-11171201 GCA_027122715.1 Trisopterus minutus | reverse complement strand
GTGTGTGTGTGTGTGTGTGTGTGTGTGTGTGTGTGTGTGTGTGTGTGTGTGTGTGTGTGTGTGTGTGTGTGACCATTGTTGTGTCCTTGAAAAGTGGGTTGTGTTTCCCTTTTTTGGAGGTACACCCTACTCCACATATTTCTTTTCCTGGTTTACTCATTGTGTTATTTTGTCAGTTTGCCCTTCAAAAATTAAGCCATTAGTATTGGAGGATTTGGGCGGTGGGGGCGATCCGTGCGGTGTTTACTAACCTACTTTGTGACGAGAATGCAAATAAAAAATAAAGTGAGAAAATATTAGGAAATACAGAACACAAATGCACAATGTAAAATAGCTCCTTTGTACATGAAATGTTTCGCTCACTATAATTTTTATCATGTTTTCTATTTCTGTGCTATTTTTAATTAAAGAGTACTAATTTAGTCTTATTACACAGGAACATGTCTGTATTATCAATTTTAGCACATTTATGTTGATGAATCCTGGTATTAAAATTTAAATGTATTTTTAAATACCTGAAAATGTACTAATTCATCTTGGAGCATAAATTCTGCACTCCATGAAGGTGTATTACTATTGTAAGTTATTTGCCATTACAGACTAGACAAACTAATGATTTGAATTAGTTATTTTTAACAGTTATATCTAAAATGTGAAAGTGTCCAAACTCACTATAATTACATCTCATGACCCCCAGGTAATCTTTCACCACTTTAAGATACAAACATATGTGCATACCTTGCAGTATTCCGACGCCATTTGTAGATTTTCTGTGCACCTTTAACCTCTTGCTTTTACGATAACTGCAAAGGGGTTATTAGTTCACCCCTTCCAGCTGCCATCTGCAGGACAATTTGACCTGCACTACAATGGATGGTTTAATAGGTTGACACTAAGTTCAGCATGTATGCCAAGCAAATATTGATTCACGTTAGGTTTTCCTGAATCATGAGTGTCGAAGCATGTTTCAGCACAGATACCGTCCCCTCGCCAAACACAAACATTGCGCAAATATTCCTCAAGGCCATATCCTTGAGAAAAACGTGCAATGGATAACTGACAAGTGATCTAAACATCTGCTCGTATTCATTAGCGTGCAAACCGTTTCTCCAATGGCATGTATGCAATTCAATTGTATGTAATGTTATTTCATTCTAAAACAGTAATAGGTAGTCTAAAGAAGTGCAGCAAACAAATTGACGAGGTAAAAGTTCTTGAAACTACGACCAAAGAGTAGTTTGGAGACATAGACCCAGCTCTTCTGAGTTCATTGCGTGAGGGATGTAGGTACCGGCTGTGGCCTTTGTTCCATTACTTTGTCGAGAGCACTGTTTGGAAACTGTTAGGAAAAAAACACCTTAATGACCCATCATCTTGCAGTCGCCACCAAACCGTCGGTCACTGGAGTCCCCGTTTGCAGGAATAAACGCTCCATTGTTGTCTCTCTCTGTGCCCACACGCGATCAGACAGCATTCGTGGGTCTACTTCATGTAGGAGGATAAAAGCTACTCAGCTTTGTAGATTGTTATCGTAAGTCTCACAGTGTATATGTTGGAATTACATCAACGGTGTAACAGAAAAAAAATGCAAAACTTTTCATGGTGTTATTACCAGGCTGTCGCACTGACGCCCTCTATTGGTTAAACGCCGAAGGTTGAAGGTGGATCAAAGGGGGGCGAGGAGATAAGACATTCCCTACCAATAGTCGAACTACAATACCAAATCATTTAACACGGTGTACACCAGAGCTTCAGTTAACACCACCATGTCCATCACGGTTCTCTGAGGGCCCGGTTCGGGAGTAGCCCGGTGGTTAAACGTATCCAATAAAGCCAAGGCCAACGTTGTGGTATTGAAAAACCGAACAAGTCCCAGCAGTGTTGTGAACAGCTCAGCTGTGTCACGGCGGGCAGAGCGGCGCGCAGCACACGTCTCGCGGCTGCTCCCCTGGCTGCGCGAGGCCGCGCGCCATTCTGAACGATGCCCGCGCGCCCCCGTGCTCGCTCCCGCCACAAACTGGATTCATTGGCTATCGGTGCGCGCGCACGCGCGCTCTGCAAGTTGCCCAGTACGACCAGAGGGATCGAACCGTTCGCTCGTTCCTCGTTAAGTTTTCACCACCTCGTAAAGGATGTCTCAAGAGCCGACGGGACTTTGGTGAATGTGTTTGTTTTAAGAGCCGACAGCGCCACGCCACGCCAAACCCCCCGGGGTGAAAGTATTTCACTGAGCATGGTCAGCAAAGTGATTTAAACCCGCCGTTCGGGAGCCGTGTTCCTGTGGGAACGGGGTTTTTGTTCGTGGCTCGATAATGACGAGGGGGCTGCCGGCGGGGTCGTTGCCTGCGGTTTAGCACCGGTCGTTTGAGAACGTGTTTTCGGTGGAGAATGATCTCCAATGACGTGTTTTTGCTCTGATGGATGAAGCCGTGCTGGTGGATCCGCTGTCGAAGACGCCGAGGGGAGATCACAGCAGCAGCAGCACTACACTACAGAGCGACAGCGAACGCTAAGCCCACCGACGTTAACATCAGGTCACCGGCTCCGTTCTTCTGACCCATACAGGTATTTCTTATGTGTAGTACTTGGTTACAGATGTGCGAGTTTTGCGATTAATGGTTGGGCTTTTTTTTTGTGGCACATCTGTTTACATCTGCAGCGTGTGTTACATGGACACGGTCGGTACATGTGTGTCAGTGAACCAGCTACAACATATGCATGGAGGCAACGTAAAGCAGGCGGACTCAACTCGAGCCTGGCGTCTATTTGCATAAGCGAATGTTGCCTGTGTGTTTTCCGTAAGTTTGGAGGGAGATGCGTCCACACTCTAACGTCCCCAACGCGCTTTAGTCCCCTCTTATGTCTGGCCTTACCGGTGGGATTTCTGTGGATGTTTCCAGTTTTGACTATAAATCCAATAGCCACGTTTGCATAGCCGTTAATCGTGTTGTTGATTCAATTAAGATGGCATTACTTTGAATTAAACCATTAATTAAGCCTACTATAAGGTCAAGAACAAACTCTTGCACATCAAGGTTGGCTTGATGTGCAAGAGATAATTTATTTAATCATTCGCTGCACTCATGTTTTCCTTCTTGATTAATGGCATTTAAAAACACATATTCGAGTGTAGCCTACATTCACACCTGAGCACCCTGGTAGCAGACTGCATGCCACCCTCAGCCAACACTATACTTAAACAAGGACATGAATCGATTGCATATAGACTCCATGTTGTTTGTTTTGGAGTCATCTTTATAATTTATTTACCGAAGGTGTGGAGAGCCTTAAAAGTGTTTTTTTTTTGTATAAGCGCAGATCCCCCCCCCCTCCCCTCCCCCCTCATTACTAAAAGAACCCGCACTTTAATTTTGACAATGTATTGCCTGCTCCCCACTGTCTTTTTTCATCTAGAGAATGGAGGTTGAACAGTGTGGGGTTCCCACCAGAATAGAGCACCCTTCTTTGTCTTGTACAAGTTCTACTTAACAGTCAGCCAGAGAGCTGGACGACGGAGAAGGTTTATTCTTACCAGGTCCTCAAACTGATGGATTTGGGGGGGGTGGGGGCTGTATTCATGAAAAAACGTGGTCAATGCAGATGAGGTCCTTGGCAGGGAACAGTGAGATTTGTGTCCTTCAGGTCTTTCTGCTGTGGCATGGAGGAATTGGGGCCCGCAACATTTAAGGGACGGGCTTAAATGACTCATCAGTTTAATGGCCCGTTTTTATGTGGCTTAATTTGTACGGATCGAAGGCCATATTGGGGAATATACCTTGTTGGGTTTTTCTTGTATTTCCTTTGTCTCGTTCAACATTTGATGCGTTCGAAATGGGTTTGTTTTCTTGAAACCAATCTGTTTCCTAAATTTGGCACGTACTAATATGGTGGTCATTTTATCAAGAGGATAAATAAGTAAGCATGAATTGTATGTACCGCAACCACAAGGCTTCCAGTGCAGCATCACCACGTAACATTTCCTTCTGGAAAGGATTAATCATTGTGCTGCTTGTTCTGTAAAGGATGGCTGACATCAGGACATTCAGTAACAGGACTGTGCAACCTTGTCTCCGATGCCCTATTACTGACACAATCGCCAATCAATTGCCCCAGCAAACAAATGACTGTGAAAAAGCGTATTAAGATTTGTGGCATTCATAGTGATTTACTGTGTCAAACCTAGCCAATCGTTACAGCTGAGAATATATTTGTTTGCTGTTATCTGTGTATGAATGTAGCATAGCCTAGTGTTGCATGTATTTGTGTTGTGTCATGTTGTGTGCGTATCTGCTGTCAAGGATAAGATGCAATAACATAAGGCTGCATAAGGAAAGGTGAGGGCTGCTGAATCTGTACTCTGGTACGGTCTAAACCAGGAATCCTCGCTGGTTTGGTCTGTTTTTATAGTTTACAGATGAAAGGCCTGATATGGCCTGTCCACCACCAAATCTTGATCCACCAAGACAATTGAGAAAATTGTTTAGCGTTGATTCTGAAACAAACTAGGCCTATATGCTCTCTGCAATTACAATCCATCTTAAGGGGTGCACTGCAGTCACACTTACAGAATAATTTCACAGTGACCTCATATAAAACATTCACAGACGTCGTTAGTAAGGCCTGCAATTAAAACTTTTGAAACTTTTATGGGCTGGACTCAGGGGAGGCTACTTACTTTAGTAGTCCATTGATCAAATACGCACTGGAACGCATTTGAAGCACCTAAGCCAGCAAGGAAAACCCTCACAAACAAGCAGGCTATGCAGGGCTGTTCTCCAACACAGGGATGAGTGGGTTCCTCCTCCCTAAGTGTGGGAGAGCACACGGACGGCACATCTTTCACCGATTGTCTTCTAAAGGAGAAGGGTTTTTTATTGGCTATGCTGATGAACTCCCTAACGATGGCTGGCCCTGGCGTGTTGGTGTGTTTAAAATGACCATTTCACGCCGGATTTTAGGTGGCAATATTGGGAGGGGGGTTTGTCCATCGGGTTATGTGCATCATGGTTCCTTGAGTAAAGTAAATGCAATCGTTGTTATGCAGGCAATGCATTTAGGTTGTCAGGCTGAAACATTAGTTTCATTTTTCACAGCTGCTGTAGCACTGCCAGTTGAGTAACTACTGGCTTCAGCAGACCGTGTTGCATTAAGATTAGGGGGATTCGTGAAAAGTATTGGGATGTGGTTTTATTGTTGTCCATGATCCGCAGGTTTCAGTAACTCTGTTGCTTAGGGAGACCAGTTGTTGTCCAAAGTAGATCCGATTTTTAGAATTGTGGGTTTTAACTACTACCTAAGGAGAGATGGGGTAGGTTACAGGTGCCTAACAATTCCTTGGGCACTTACCGCTGACAAATAAATTACAACTAATGATTATCGATATATTATTTATTTTCGATTGTGAATGTGTAATCCTACGTAATATGCTGTGTTACTGGTTTGTTTTTGCAATGTGACAGAGCTAATCTTATATCTGGAATTTTTGAAGAAAATATTGCAAGTGAATTGGCTGCGGAGAAGCAACGCACCCGATACATTCATTTGGCAAAATGTCTGTTTGGGGATACGGAAGTTCACTCAGCCATACATTTAGAATTGAGTCAGGCCATTTTTAAAATTGGTAGCAGGACTGATTGGACCCTACACCGCTGTTATGCAACCACCCACTTTGTTTTGTTTACTCATTTGTGTCGCTGAAACCTCTCGGGCTTTCAAAGGTCTTGTTGTGGTTCAGAGGTTTTTCTATTTTCTTTCTGTCCTCGGCGGGCTCGCACAAAGGCAAACGTGACCTCTGAACTCGGCCTCGGAAATGAATGCATTGTGTTGAGCCAAACAGCCATTGTGTGTTTCTTCTGCAGGGTCATTAATTAAACATATTGCATAGCATAGACGATCCGGTGTCCTGAAACACACGCAGCACCATGGACCAGAGAAGAGGACTCTTCTTCACTCGTCGTGCCTCGCAATACATCCTCATTCAAGATGACTGCGCAGTCACAGGCCTCAGTGATTGCCACAGAACTCCCAGCAGAGATTCCGATCCCCCCGTTTACAATTCTGGCATTGAGAATGGCGGCTTTGGTTAGAAAGCTGCCAGGATATTCCCACAATAGCAGGGCGGAGGATAATGAGGTGGTCCTGACGGGATGGAATTCTCATTCAAGGCCATCTTGGCAGCAAGTTTGTGCAACAACTCAAAAGATTCACTTTGGGGGGACTGGGAAGGCGACGCCCCTGTCTGCTGTGGCAGGGAACCTGTCCCTGTTCAATATGTTGCGACAACACAGGCAAAGCCTACTGTCCCCATTGGAGGCTTGCTGAGACACGCATTTCTTCACTATATTTTTCCGAGTCATTTATATTATGCGGGTTATTATGGGGTTGTATAAAAGCAGTATAACGTGTAATGCTGGTTAAAAAAAAATATATATATATATTTCCAGAAAAAGATAATGCCTTCATTAGAGTTGTGTTGCAGGAGATGGTGATCTCGTTTAATGGAGTTGCAAAGCAAATAAAAAGACGACGAGAATGGAAAAATGGAAGGTTATGAAAGCAGATCACTGCCATACGGTTTGGAAATGTAAAATGTGTAAATGTGAAGACCTTTTGAATTCATAACATCGTAACACAGATTCAGGTAATCTGAATGTATGCATAGCATAATGATGAAGCTATTGATGGCAACGTGGTCATTAATTGAGACGATTTGCCCTCGCTCAGAGTTTGAATATTAATTTGTGAATCTTTAAAATGGATAACTAACGAGTCACTCTCCATTCTTGCACACTGACAGGCCGGAAGTCTGGTCGATGGATTTCAGTCTCTATGGTTTAGGACTGTCCTTGAATTCCTTGTTACTTCAGTTTGAGATTTTATGAATATCGTGTTTGAAATATCTGCAACTTCAGTATTGCATCTGAATTGGTGAGCACTGAATCAAATATATTTGAAAAATTCGAAACATATTGGCAGTTAATGACTCCTGTGAGCACTTGGCTTTTTAAATTATTTGTTGGCTTGTCTGTCAGTTTATCTTTTTTGTCTTATTTAAGTTTGCTTCTATGTCAGATTGGAAAAAAACATTTATATGGAGTTAGAATTTTGTGACCATTAATGCAGTAAAATCATTCCTCAACTCGTAGACTGTGTATATAAAGCAGTTATTATTCTGCAACTGTATTGGGGTTGGAATGCTTCTAATTCTGTTAAATATTATACAAAACCCATCCTCTAAAAAACACCAATATTTATATAATAGTATTTGTAACACCTCTGATGTTTGTTTCTGTTATTCTGCTTACAGAAACTAATTTAAAATGAATGAACAGTTGTTGTTGTTGGGTGAGGTTATGGTTTTGAATGAGCATTCCAAAGCATGGACATTCATAAAGCATAGCCTTCTGCAGCCTCACCCTAATACATTCACTTGTATCCGCTCCTAGTGACAGTGGGGCTGCAGTGGATGCCTGGCCCGGGTGACTTTCATCAGCTGTGGATTTGGAAGCCAATAATTAGGTCAATGGGTGGGCCCGTAAGGGCTTTATATTTAATTATTGTAATCAATCAATGCTACGGAAGTAAATACGAACTGTTGAAATGGTTGGTTTAGTGTGTTGACTTTACACTATTTTTATAATATTTGTTCGGCCATGTGGACACAAGGATATCGGTACAATTGAGTGTTTTTGGCTAGTGTCCTTTGTTGTACTGTTGTTCTTTTCCCCTTTCCCCCTTTTCCCCTTTCTTTGCTAAAGCACCACTCCTTTTGGCTTTCTCGTCCTTCTCTCCACTCATCTGTCATGTTTTCAAATGATGATTGTGTGCAACTCACGACAAACTACTGCTTTTCTTGCTGAAAAAGAGTCATCGATACATTACATTTCTTTAGATTCGTCTCGCACATTTGTACCTGCAGAAATGCCATGTCTCTTGGAATTCACAAGCCTTCGCACTGCATCGAGAGTTGAATTGACTGAGAGAAAGGAGTTGGTTTCCATGGAAGATGGAACTTAGTGAGAATTTCAATGCTGGTGGCACTGGGTTGACTGCATGTATGCATATTCTATATATTCTATATATCATGTGCACTGATGCTTTGCGGGTTAAAACCTGTTTTTTGAATTATGGTTATAAAGTTGTTTTACTTGCCATCTATTGTATATGTTCAATAAATTAAGGAAAAGTTGGACAATATCTAGTTCTACCACCCTCCTTCCTTTTGCGTCATGGTTTTCTTATTTAAAATGTGAGTCAGGCCTAGATTTCCATGATTCACTACTGACATGGTTCTGATGGTCGAACCCATTTCACACATTTCTTTCACATCTATTTCAGCGAGCTGCAACTTGTTTTGAGATCCAAAAAACATATATTTGCAAACAGTGAGGAACTAATTTGAATTGTCCTTGATTCAATCCAAATAAAGATGTAGGGCTTTTAACATTTTCACCAATGTTCTGGATATTCTAAATAATACATGTGGCTGCCTGTACTGCTAAATCCAACTCTGACATCAGACTTGTATTGTAGAGATTAAGTGTTTCAAAATGTGAACATACTTTTTCTAACCATCAGTGGTGATTTGGAATTTTTTTATTTGCCAAGTTGAAAACTAGTTTGGAAAATTGGTGAAGGAGAAGTATTGTTATTCACCTAAATTGTTTTCCCTCTGTGTGGTCACTTGTTGAAGCGTTCTTCTTGGAAGAATAGTCTGGTTTCAGTGTTGTGAGTCAACAACAAGCTCTAGTTCCATAGGGGAGATTGCAGATGGTTTTGGAATGCAGTGCATGTTCTGATCATCGGCAATGGAGAAAAACACAAAGTGCTACTTTTGTGTTTGCCTGACACATGCTAGGATTCAGGGTTTTTTTGTCCCTGAACAACGTACAATCCCTGAGGTGTTACCGGTTTTCTTTCAACAAAACAAATTCCCTTTTACTATATATATATATACTGTATTTATTTCACTAGCACAGCATAGTAATAATTGCTATTCAAAACTGATTTTTACATTGATTCAAGTTGGATGTTTGTGCCAGAATTCATAAAAACACCATAAAAAGGGATTTGTAGTGGTTTATAGGAAAGAGGTTTCATTCAAACAACCTCTTTCATGATGTTAACATACATTTGGTGGAAGGCACTGTCTTCCAGAAGGGGTATTATTCTATTTATATTCCTGTGTGTTGCCATTTCTGTGCATAAATTCAAGCCTTTTTAGACCAATTAATAAGTTCTCCTCTCAACGTTGTGGACAGCAGAGGTGCCTTATGACACCGTACGACCCCCCACCCAGGGTTTTCACACTGTGGCCAGACTGCCTACAATAGCCGTTAAGTTGTCCTTAAAGTACACATCCTCTCTCTGACACCCTGCCCCGACCACACCCTGATCCTCAGGCTTTGTATTCTGTTAACAAAGGTGAATTAAATTAGCAAGGTCGTCTCTGGGACATCTGGTCTGTCGGGACTCTGGAAGGGAGACTGTAAAGTAGGCATCGGATGACACGCACGCGTGATGTAGATCCACTACAGCAGTGCCCGCAGGGAGAACAAGGCCAAAGGCAGCGTTACACGGTCGATACTTTGTCCTTCCCTAGTATCTTGCGATATCTTTCTGGTTATTTCATTGGTTGAGAAATGAATCAACATAGTGTTCAAGATCTGAATGTGAAGTTGAGCACTGATAAGTGTAGTAAATGTCTTAAGAGAAAATGGAAGCATGAGAGAATTTGAGTCCTCAATCCTCCCTCAGCTGTCCGTCTCTCTATTCGTTTTCCCTGCTCACGCCACCGCTTGTCTGCTTCTGTGTAGAGCACATGAGAAGCATATGCCTTTGATTGAGCCAGCACCAGCTATTGTCACATTGCATGCTAGATGCGCAGCAGCCTTTTTTGTTGTGGCCTATTTATTCCCTTTTTGGAGATCCAGATGAATATGCAGTAGCTACCGAAACAGGGACAGTGTGGAGCATCAAGCTGCTTAGGCAGACTGCAGCCAACCATCTGACGAGAAACAGTAAAGAATTAAACGCGCATAACATCCTGCATTCACTGATCAGTTCTATTGGAGAGAGAGGAGGGATATCACAAGGAGGTCATGCATATATATTTTTTCATCATAAAAAATAAGTAAACAGGGCTGTATTGAGTTTATTTTTGTATTTATATGTGGAATATGCAGAGGCTCTGATCCGATATGTCAGGGTTAGCGTATACTGTCCTCTCTTTACTTGGGGCCCATGTCCAAAAAGCGTCTCTTTGTGAGCAACTGTGTCTTTCTTGAGTTGTTTCCCTCTGATGAGGCGAGTGAGTATGTGCCCGCATGCGTACAACCAGACCGAAATAACCGCACACAGGGTCTTTTTCCAGAGTGTTTTGGCTTTTTGGCCGCAGCCGCTCCGTTTACTTCAGGTGGAACAGCTCTGAACTTTACAGAAAGGACTGGCTTAATCACTGTTGCTTTTTTTGGCACCCAATCCCATATTATATCAACTGATAGGCGTTTACATCGTGACGTCACATGGCAGTGACCGCCTCCATTTTGGAAATATAGGGTCATGAGAATGTTAATGGTAGTCAGTGTTTTGGTCATTATTATGTAATTAATAGTGAAATAATGTCAATTATGAACTGACATTGTTTTTTGTTTTAGAGTTTCTCATGCGTGACGTGGCAAACAATGTTTTGATAAGCCTAGGATACAGTTTGTTTACGCAAAAAAATGAACCAGTAAGTTGATACGTATAAATTAGTAGACTCTACAAATCAAAACTGTAATGTTTGACCTCATACGCTGCTCATCACTCATGGATTTATTACAAGAAGTTATCGCCACAATGTAGATCTAGGAGCTAAAGAGCTAACATGGTTAAGTTAGTTGTCCTAGAAACGGTTAACTAAGCACAGAGATGCAGCTGTTTATTTTTCAGTGCACCAACGCCTCATTCCTGAGCTTCCCAGCGCATGGACACACAGGACCTTTTTAGATGCGTTCCGTCAGGGTGAAGAAGATGGGACACAGGAATCCTGTCGGGACAACCCCTCTGCCATGGATTTACTACATCTCTGGATCCATTATAAATTACATATTGATTTGTATTTGTCAGAGTGGGCCTATAAGCTCCATGGTAACTGATGGAAGAGGGTTTTATGTCCGACTCTCCTCTCCTCTTCTCATTGTGTCAGATTGTTGGAAAGTCAGGTCACCAAGCCATTTCCTTGTGCTACATGGAGGCCGTGCGGGGAATACATTATTAAAGGCTGAACCTCGGTTCAAGTTTACGCTCCTCATCTTCTTGTCACTGTCATATCCCTCATATTTATTTTTAAGCTACTAAGTGATTGCACTGCAGCTGCCAAGGAGCCATTGCAATTATAGTAATAGTTTCCAGTCAATGCATCAAGTGCATGTAAAACAATGAGTCTGGCCAAACAATTAAAAACACTGATAGAAAAGTATATGCCAGTAGAGTGCCTCTATTCTTCCAGTTGATCAAACCACCAGCGGTTAATTTGACATTTTAGCCAACTGTAATAGCCATGGGCCCATATTTGGAAAACAATCCCTCAGTATATGAGCTTCTCTCGCTCTTTCTAGTTGTAATGTCAAAAGTGACATTAACATCAAAAGTAGGGGGGCACGCTCACTTGTGATGTCAGAAGAGGCCGATTTTCAAAACCGATTGGAACGGCTAATCACACTCACACCTGGTGGTATAATATGTCACCTTTAAATCTAAGATTGAATACTGGTGTCCACATTAAATGAAACCATGGTGATTTTAATTATTTCATATACTGATTTATGTCTTTATGAATATGCTTGTTTTGACAATAAACTGTGCAAGCTTTGTTAAGCATCCAGTCTGAAATAAATACCTCCCGACCCCAAAAATAATGGATCAAGAAGTGCTTTCTTCCTGATGAGAGAGACACCAGCGATTGTCCGACCAATGAGTTTGGTCAAAGAAGCGCATTTAGACCAAGCAGTTGACAGCCCTACAGCTTAAAGAGGTTAGACAGGCTTAGCGTCTAAACAGAAGAACAGCTGATTTCACCGTTCCTGACGGTAATCATTCCCTACAAAATATTGCTCTGCTAGTCTCGAATATCAGACTTCAGATGATCTTAATGTTTATCCTTCTTTCGCTTCATCATATTTGTTTGGACCAATGATCTTGCTGGCAGTAGGACTCCCTAAGAGCGGAATTGGCCGCAATTAAGAGAAAACATAAACTTGGCCCGCGCCAATAGAAAACGTGTTTGTAAAGGTTTCAAATCAACACTGTTATTAAACCCTCCTTCTGAATGCTAAGCCTACTTGCGGTAATCGGTCTCTCTTCCGTTAAAAAAAAAAAAACCAATGCAGCAAAACAGGAAACAAGGCGTAACTCTGCCCCTTCAGTTGTTGGTTTCCGGCCCAGTTCCATCTTCCTCAGAAGTTCTGCCATAACATAGTAGGACTGCTGGATGTGAGATTATTTCTCTGTTAAATGCCACCCCTGCTGCTTCCAAAGTAATGCACCCTCTGGTTGCAAAGAATCATTTTTGTAAATCCTGTTTCTTTTTCATCCGAACATCTGCAGGCCGGAACAAACCTTGTTATTTTCTGGTGGCCACCTGGTTTTCCCTGCAGTGAGGTCTTCTTTCTGGTGACTCGATCCAGGCCCTTGAAGTGATTTGACGTCACAAATGGGCCCTGATCGGCATGCGTTAACAGCCTGAACCGTGGCCGACATAATCGACTGTGAGCTCCAATTACACAGCGGTACAATGCGTTTTTTTGGAACCATTGTTTTCAGATTCTTCCGGATAATGGCTGCCTGGTGATGCCTGAGTTGTAGAACGTATTCATATTTTATTTACTAGATTACACAGGGTGGAAAGATTGGGGTCCCCATCATAGGTCTCTCATTCGGAAGGCTTCAGAATGGGCATTCATAATGATTTTTAGGACTGTTTGCTTTCACAATTAGGCTCCATCTAGCTCCCATTCAATCAGCCTCTCTTCAAGTCACCTGACTGTGGGGATGCTTCTCCGTCAATGTGGGCTGCATGGCAATATGCATGGCAGCATAACTGGGCTGGGTTTTTGGATTATGCTAAGCCCAAATGTCTCAAATTCTCAGCCTCACCTCTTGGGACTCCACCACATGGCTGTGGTTTAATTAATCGAGGGGAGACAGGATGAGGGCCGAATGTTAAGGACAAGCATCTCTTGAATGCTTATCCAAAACTCTAATCTACGTGTCTAATTCTTGTATGTGCAGTTGTACTGGCCTCTATTCTTGCAAAACGAATAAATATTGTTATTTTGAGAATATAGAGATACATTCAGTACAGTCTCCAAAAACATTACGGTTGAAAAGAAATGCAAAGCATGCACACTGCTTAATAAAAAAAAGATATGAAAGGTTTTAAGAAAGGTCAGATAAACCTTCACTGTCAGACGCCATCTGTTTTGTTTAAGTCACATGTCTGAATCCTAAATTACTTTCGCCTTAGTTGGGCTCTTTTGAGAGGCTGCTTCTTCAGTATCCAGACTTAGCTTTGCGTTCACTGCATGCATTTTCTCTTTTTATCTATCTGGGCCATGGCTACCGTGACAAATAATTGAGAAGTGTAGTGGTTTCATATTGAGTGATGAATCATCAAACTTGCTGAAAATGTCCCCTGAAGGAGTCATTTGATATGAGATGTAACCGTTGGAGGGTGATAAGAATGGAATTGATATAGAAATTGAGAACAATAAAGCGGTATTACACAGTAAAACCTCTCATAATCACATGCTGGTTGTCTTGGCAGCAACGACTTCATTTAGGATTTAACTTGGGTTCAGTTGACTTGGTGCAGGTTTTAACATGGGTCATACCACCACAAAGTATGCCATTTATCATTAATGACTAGCTGGATTCATTTAATTTCAGAATTGCCATGCCAACCATGAATGGTTAAACTATAAACGCATCTTCTTATACGCCCAAGTAACAAATTATATTTGATACTGACCAGGACACCTTCCCTTTTTTAGGCAAGACACCCTGTCTGTGAAATTCAAAGCTTTGCAGTGTTTGTAGGAGGTCCAGTTTATAACTTCTCATCAGTGTTGAGCCACCACTGTCCCCTGCCAAGGTCAGGCCTTTTATAGGTTCTTCTGCTGCATCGGGGGTTCACCCCGCCTCCCTCTCTTGCACGATTGGCACATAACAAACTCGATTAATCTAATGACATTTGTTCGGATTAATCATTTAGTCTATAAAATGAAACAGACAATATAGTTAATCGTCTATAATATCATAAATAATGTCATAATTAATAGGAAATGCCAATTTCAAGTTACAGTTGTCTAAGTGATGTTACATCTGCTTGCTTTACCTGACAAGAAAAACAAAATACATTTTGTTTGGCTATATGAACCAAGTTTTTTTAATATCCAAAGCAATGACCAGCAAATGTTTGCTATTTGTAATCAGAATTGATTAACTTTCTGTCGTTGGCCTATTGACTAGACTATTAATGACATTTTAAATATATCTGCGCACACAACCAATAACAATTTCAGAATCGACCCTAGTTCACCAACAACGTAAAGTGTATTCACTGAAATTAGCTTAGGATAAAATCGACTTTCCAACTTGATTACCAAATGGTTGTGGGGATTTATTGCTGGTAGAAGGCAGATCGGCCCTACAATGATATGATTACCAATGCCCTTCCAATACGTCCGTTTCTGGCACCAACTTGCAACCTTGTCCTCTTGCTTCGACAGGAATTTATCTGGCCAGCCTTTCAAAGTGAACTGTGTCATTGCACACTGTTAGCTGGGGGTCAGTGGGATGTCTCCCACAACGATGGCAGACATTTTAACATGTACCCTGGCTGGGTTAAAGACGTGTCATTGTTTGCATACCACACCCGTCAATGTTGATTTACTAGGGAGAATAAGTATTTGTGTATTCCATAGTGAAATGCTTGCAATATGACTCAGCAAATGTGTTTATCTGTCCACATTTTGCCCCAGCTAAACATAACTGCTTTTTGTTGCCTGAAACCTGGTGTGTAGTGCAAAGCCAGTTAGTTTGAGAGGAATGAAATGGACATGGTGGTGCACCCTCATACTAAATCATGTTCGCTCTTGATTCTGTTTCTGGCATCCTCAAGCACTGGGTTGGCTCTGTAGAGTGCTTAACTGTTGGATGAAGATTATTTATGGGGACAATTAACATTCAAATATTTCCAATGGAGATGGAGGGGAATAGGACACAAAAAAAAGAAACCCTGAAACTGTGCTTTTAAAACGATGCGTGGTCAATGGCTCGTTTGGCAAAGCCATGAGCGCTTCGCTTTGTGTTGAGATTATAGCTTCAATCTGATAGCATCATTCATGCACTGCCTGCCATGCACCCGTCTATGGCGCGAACGCCTGTAGTTTGAGAATCTCCCGGGGATGTGAGAGAGGGAAAGATGGGGAGAGAGAGAGAGAGAGAGAGAGACAGACGGACAGAGATGGAACGAGAGAGAGAGAGAGAGAGAGAGAGAGGGAGAGAACACAAATGGATTGTTAATCTACACCAGCTTCTCTATCTATATTCATTAAATAGTTCATCAAGCCTGAGCGCCAGAGGCAGGGCGCACGCAGTGAGTGGTCTCTCCAAGATTCAGAAGCAGCTGCTTTTGCCGTGGCCACGGAGAATTCTCACCTCCCACGCCTTCTCTCTCTCTCTCTCTCTCTCTCTCTCTCTCTCTCTCTCTCTCTCTCTCTCTCTCTCTCTCTC